>JAECMU010089249.1:0-20223 GCA_016106625.1 Dracogyra subfuscus
GTTTACAGGATGTGTCTGGTGACTGGAGTCATACGAGGATATGTATGATGTAATGAGTACTGTGTTGTTTACAGGATGTGTCTGGTGACTGGAGTCATACGAGGATATGTATGATGTAATGAGTACTGTGTTGTTTACAGGATGTGTCTGGTGGCTGGAGTCATACGAGGATATGTATGATTTTTAATGAGTACTGTGTTGTTTACAGGATGTGTCTGGTGATGAGGTGGAGCTAGAAGCATACCAGAAACGACTGCGGTCGTACGAGGAGCTGGTGCAGAGACTGAAGCAGAACCTCTCACAGGAGCAGGTTACCTCTTTGTGGGACTCTGAGTCAAGTTAGTTAACTCCTTTATTGTGCATTTCAAAACTGTATTTTTATAATGCATTTCTGTATCTGTTTGCTTCTGCACACTGTGCTATGGGCATAAAGAGGAAATGTCTCTGGTTATTGCTATAAAATATCAGTGTTGTAAATTTCCAAAGCAATACCTAGCAGAGGAATGGTTACTCCAACTAGCCTTGATGGCGCTGTGGTTAAGCCATCGATCATAAGGCTGGTAGGTACAGGATTCACAGCTCAGTACCGGCTCCTACCCAGAGTGAATTTTAACAACTCATTGGGTAGGTGTAAGACCACTACACCTTCTTCTCTTTCACTAATGAACTAACAGCTAACCCACTGTCCTAGACAGACATCCCAGGACAGTGTGCTTGAACCTTAATTGGATATAAGCAGGAAAATAAGTTGAAGTGAAAATGAAAATGGTTGCTCCTCCTCTATCTATGTAATGGATAAATCAACATCCATGGAAGGGATTTGAACCATGGACCCTCAGTAAGATAATCCACTGCTCTACCAACTAAATTAATAGGGAAATTCCCACTAACTACTGACAGTAGGAGCTCTTTATTCCAATACTACTACATGAAGTCAAGGGAAGCTATGTCCTATAGGGGCGGCACGTTGCCCAGTGGTAAAGTGTTTGCTTGATACACGGTCTGTTTGAGATCGATCCCCGTCAGTGAGCCCATTGGGCTACATGTATTTCTTGCTCCAGCCAGTGCACCACGACTGGTACATCAAAGGCTGTAGTATATGCTATCCTGTCTATGGGATCCCTTGCTGCTAAACGAATAGAGTAGCCCATGAAATGGTGACAGCGGGTTTCCTCCCTCAATATCTGTGTGGTGCTTAATTGTGAGGTCCAGTGCCATATAACTGTAAATAAAATGTGTTGAGTGCATTGTTAAATAAACCATTTCTTTCCTTCCTATGTACCGTAGCTGTGGATCGTGGTCAGTTGAACTGTTATTGGTTCTGATTAGGTTATAATTGTACCCAGTTCCTACGTCAACTCCATATAAATATTTCAGTTTCATTAGTTAAACATTTCTTTAGTTGAAGAAGAATATTTTTGGTATTCCATCCCCCATGGCTATACCCTTAGTTATTCTGAGCTAGATGCTGCACTTTACACATAGAATACTGTAAATCTTTTTAAGTTACACTCTCCATTTCACATTTTCATCTCATCTAAAATAACTGCAACACCTGTGCTAACAAAGCGGTTTGTGTTCATTCAATAAATTGATTCCTTGCAGTGATGCATATAGCCACTTGTAGTCAATCCATATTTTTATATTAAGTAAGTAAATACAAATCCATCAGTCACAAATCCTGTTCATGCCTCAGATATTTTCACTCAATTTATGTAAATGAATTAGTCACCTATAGTCAGTTCCATCTGCTTTCAAATTATTTGGTTTAATGTGAGAAGAAAAAAAAGATGTTTTGGAAATAACAAAAAACAAAACCTATTTTTGTTTGCAATTTAAAAAACTATCAGTTTAAAAATAAATAACTTGTAGTAAATTCCATGGTATGAAAAAAGGTGTTTTCTTTGGGCAGGACTATAATTTGAATATAAACCAAAATTTAATTCCTCTCCATTTTAGTTATTTTTCACCTGTTAAATACTCCTCACCGTTACTGTTCAATGCATTTCAGTTTTACCCAATCTAAACTACATAAATCATTGTCATTCTCTCGTGACCTACATTTACATGTATCACTATAAAAGGTGTTTTTTGTGTGTGTTTTTTAACGACACGACTATAGCACATTGATTAATTAATCATTGCCTATTGGATGTCAAGCATTTGGTAATTTTTAGTTGTAGTTATCAGACGAAACACACTACATTTTTCTTAATGCAGCAAGGGATCTTTTATATGCACTTTCCCACAGACAGGAAAGCACATACCATGGTCTTTGACCACTTGTGGTGCACTACTTGGAATGAGAAAAAAAACCCCAGTCAGCTGAATGAATCCACCGAGGTAGTTCGATCCTGCGATGTAAACACCTCAAGTGTGTACTCAGCCAACTGAACTAAATTCCATGCTGTATCACTGTAATGAACTTGTAGAGTTTGCTGGTCAGTATACAGGTATGATAGATTGATGTGACAGATGTTGAGTCCCAGCTGGTGTTAACCCTTTGTATCATATAGCTATAAACAACTTTGATTAAATTGCAATTCTATTTTAATATTAGCTTCTTAACAACTAGATGGACTTAATGTTAACCCTTTGTTAATGATGTAGCCAAACAACTTTGATTAAATTGCAATTCTATTTTAATATTAGCTTCTTAACAATTATATGGACTTAATATTAACCCTTTATTATTGATGTAGCTGAACAACTTTGATTAAATTGCAATTCTATTTTAATAGTTTCTTAACAATTGGCTGGACTTGTATAATAAATGTAGGTACATGTTTAATTAATTTTGTTGGACAAAGCTGACACTAGAACATTTTGTATTCACAAATATGCAAGGTTGTTTTTTTAAATTTCATTTATATTGATGTTTTACAGAACTTGCTTTCTAAATAAAGCATATTAATTATTACCAGCTAATTCATGTTAATCTTCCTGCTTAAAATATGTGTCTTTAATACTGATGTTTAGTTCTGGGATGTTGTCAGACGTTCATTCATTCATTCATTCATTCTTTCATTCATTCATTCATTCATTCATTCATTCATTCATTCATTCATTCATTCATTCATTCATTCATTCATTCATTCATTCATTCATTCTTTCATTCATTCATTCATTATTACTCCTGACTTTTAACACACTCTAGGTTAATATTGTTATTAAACAAAAGGTAAACACTTTACTACTAAGCTATCCTTTTCATTTCTCATTACATTTTTATTTATTTATTTTTATTTATTTTTTATTATTATTATTTTAAAATTAATTTATTATAGGGTTGTTGGGGGTTTTGGGGAGTTTTTTTGGGGAGGGAGTTATAATTATTTGTGTTCCACTTCCCTTATATTGTTATATAAAGAATAACTAGTTAATGACGCTTGATATCGGCTTTATCCTGTGAAGGTAAGAATGAGAAATTCCGCGAGGCTTGCCGAGAGGAATTTCGCATTCGTCCTGAACAGGATAAAGCCGATATCAAGCGTCATTAACTGGTTATTATCTTTATCCTGCAACCCAACGAATTTTGGAGTGGACAAGTATTTTTATCACTGTTTTAACGACCTTGTACCTTAAACCTTTCGGTAACGTTTGTATGTGACCTCACAACATGCTAGTTCCCTTTGTACGTGACGTCAAAAGTCATAGCATGTTATGACTTTGCTTTAACAGGTCATCATAACAGGCCAGTAGGAACACTGGTTGCAGGATAAATATTTATATATATTGTCTATATAAAATTATGTAATGTGTACATTGTGATATGTGTGAAAATGGTAGAGAAAAAAAAAATGCAATTTTTTATATTATTAAATTAATAAATTAGTAATTCGTTACACCTTTTTATCATGAAAAAAATAAAAAATTATGTGCTGTAAAATGACAGCTACATGGATTTTTATTCCTTTCAAAAACTTTACTGGACCAGATCGTGATCGTCAGGATAGATAGTTTTAAAAAATGTTAATAGGAGCAGTGTCATGCGTGGATAGATAGTTTTCATAAAGGGTTAATATGAGTAGTGTGACAGTGGCATGTGATAGGATCAATGTCTTGCTGTGGATATTACATTCAATGCTACAGGTTTGAACAATAATACTGACTGGTAGGTGGGTTTTTTTTAGAGAGAATAAAGGGTTAACAGTAGTCACATGATTGTAATAGGATCTGTATTTTGCTGTAGGTATTTGAGAACAATATTTGCAGTGTTGTTTTTCAGCAAGTCAGGTTTGGATTTTACATACCCTAGTGCATCTGTGTCCGCATCAAATTTACAAACACTTATCCAGCTGAGTAGGTTGAGTGTTTAAACACTATTAATTCATGTGATAATTTTGTAAATTGTTTTCTTTCATTGGATAAAAAATTTCAAGTTATATTGTGGATGTGTTTTATTAACTAGCAAGATGAAATGATGGGCAATTTGGGAGAAGTGTTAATTTAGTGGTTTTCATTTCTGTTAAGATATTTTAAGAATTTTAAACTTGTGCACAAATATTCTTTTGAATGCATTACCAGTTATATCATTATTCGTGTCATTTCATTCATTAAGCTTTTTTACGTGCTTATATCTTAGCTAATTAAGGTTCAAGCACACTGTCCTGGGCATGTACATGAGCTACCTGGGCTGTCTGAGGAAGTGGGTGTAGTGGTCTTATACCTACCCACTGAGTCATTAAAACTCACTCTGGGTGGGAGTTGGTATTGGGTTGCGAGCCCCATACCTACCAGCCTTGTGTGCGATAGCTTAACCACGACACCACCAGTTATTCATGTCAATTTTTACCTTACTAAATATGGTTTGTGGTTAATTTTATGAGCTTGTTTTTTAATCTTATGAAATGCTTTCAATCACTTCAGATGATCAGGGTCCCTCGATGGAAATTCTTCCGAAAAGGAATTTACAATTTCTCGAGTCAGAGAGGGTAATGCAGACAGTCCGAGGCTTGACAGGGAGACAACCCAGTTCCGGAGACAGTCCGCCCCGGAACTCATCACATGGTGTGGCGTCAACGTCTAATGTCGACGGTGTCGAAGAAGATACTATTGAACCGGTACGTCAAATGAAAAAAACTATTTTATTTACTTAACAAATTCAATAAAATCTCTCTAAACCGGATGAAACTGGAAACATAATATTTGTCCGATTTAGACAGGATCCAGTTTTTAGACGGTTGTGTTTCAAAATTTTGAAAAATCAGGACCATAAAGCCTAGCCAATTTTCACAGGATTCCTGTTAGTTGAGGGTCCAGTTTAGACAGGTTTCACGGTAATATTTACATTTTAAACACGTTTTCTTTCAGCAGATCTCACAAACTTAATCTTATTCTTCAATACCATGAAAGAATGTGAGATAGGTAATCGTCAATAAATACCAATACGTTAGAATATTTTGCTTAAAAAAATAAAAACCCATCTGGAATAGAGGCTAGCAGGGTTTCTGCCAGAGAATATAATGGGTAAGGTGCCATTCCCAAATATTTTTTGCAGATTTCTTTTTTTAAATTAACCTTTTCACAAAATTAATGATTCATATCATTACTGTATGATTTCCATAACCGTAACCCTAAATCTAACCCATGTTCTTTCTCAGGGAGGCTCCCCCCCCCCCATACTCACTGTTGACTGCTGTTGCATTCATTAAATATTCTGTTCCACAGTGCCATACCCATTAATTTCTTTCTGGCAGAAACCTTCAGAGCATTGCAAAAAAAATTAAAAATAGAATTCTTGGTTTTTATTAAAGGCATGTGTTAATGCTATGAATCAAAACTATAGATCTACAGTTTTTATGTGTATGTGATGCCGTACTGCACTTGAAACATTTTATGTGATATTTTATTTAGATGATTACTTAGTGCCTTCCTAGCCTTCACCCACTTAATTTAAGTTTTATATAATAATTAAGATATTAACAAAGTCAATTTGTTGCTGTGTCCATAACTAATTACTGCATGTTAATAAAGTGGAAATAAATTTAGTGAAATTTAATTTAGGATATTGCACATCTTGACCGTAAACTTATTGTCCTTGATGGTGCCATACTTGTTCTGGAGCCCATAAAGGTATACTATATCTCCTGTAATGTACCACCTGTCTCTTCCATACTCTGCTCAAGTTGTACAGTATCCTTGCATCCTTATTCTGCTATTTTGAGTTCCACTATTTCCCGCTTCACAGTGTTGCAATGTGTTCTAGCTGAAATCTTCTACCAACTTTACATAATGTTTATATGTGTATTTGAATACTTGACCCAGCATCACAGGGTTGTGATGTGTTATATTCTCAAACCCTCCCATATCCTTTTTTGATTGTTATGGGTCTTGAAATACTTAAACCTAGCTTTTCAGAATTGTTATTTGTATACTTAACCCAGCTTTTACAAGGTTATTTGATGTGTTATAGGTCAAATCTTCAACCTTTTCATTCATTTTAAGTTATTGTCATGCTTATATCTAATTAAGGTTCAAGCACGATGTCCTGGACATACATCTCAGCTATCTGGGCTGTCTGTCCAGGACATTGGGTTAGTTGTTAGTTGTCTTATTAAGTCTTGATTGGAACCAATACCTGGCTGCAAACCCAGTACCTATGAGTCTTACATCCAATGGCTTAACCATGATGACACCACCGAGGCCAGCATCTTCATCCAGCTTTATGTGTGTATTTATATACACAACCCAGCTTCGCAAGGCTGCATTATATAATTATATCCTGAAACCCTCCAGTATCCTTTCTGGATTGTTGTAATAATTCAATTCTTTATTCAAACATTGTATCATCAGTTGTAATTACAAATAACATGTTGAAAGATGAATGAAAGGCATAAAATAAAAATAACAATATAAACATAGCATTATTACAATCAATCAAAGGAGAATATAATAGAATAAGTATCTTGAAATACTTAAACCCTAAGGAATTACAGGATTGTAAAGTGTTATATCCTCATACCTTCACATAATGTTTTTAACAGTTTTTATGTATACTGGTACCTGTATGTTCAAACCCAACTTCATCTGGTTGGGATCACACTGGAAAATGTTTTGGTTTAGCTAATTGTTGCATATGTAGATTAGTTCCCTGAAAAATATTAAAATGTGGTTAATTTAAGGAAAACTGTATTAGCCAAAGACTATATGTTATAGCCACATCATAAATTTTTTATCAATTGGCTAATATGGCAATCCACAGGGTGAGCCCTGGTTGTGATGCCTGATTGTGATGTCTTATGTCTTCAAGCCTTTGGCCACCTTTACAGGATTCTTAGGTATTGGTAAACACAACTTCACAGGGTTATCTTTGGATGTCTTTACAGAATTATTCTGTATATTTATACTGGCAAACTCGAACCCAGATCACCACAACTGGTATATCATAGGCTGTGATATGTACTACCCTGTCTGTGGGATGGTGCATATAAAAGATCCCTTGTTAAAACTAAGTTAGATGGCAAAACATGGCAAGTGCATCTTTGAGGTAGTCTCTTTATGTAGCAGGCTTTTCTCGTGCCAACCAGTTTACCACAACTAGCCAAAGGCTGTGGTATGTGCTTTCCTGTCTTTGGGAAAGTGCATGCAAAAGATCCCTGGCTGCATTAGGAAATATGTAGCAGGTTTCCTTTGATAACTTACAAGTCAGAATTACCAAATGTTTGACACCCAATAGCCAAGGATTAATAAATCAATGTGCTCTAGTGATATTGTCAAACAAAACAAACTAACAAACAAACCCATCTGTACAGCACTGTTATTATGTGTTGTATTCTCAAATCCTGACCAGCTTTACAGAGTTAATGTGTCTTGATATACTCAACCCAGCTTCACAGGGTTGTAATATAAGTTGTATTCTCAAACCCTAACCCAACTTTACAGAATGATTATGTGTCTTGTTATACTCAACCCAGTTTTACAGGGTTATGATATGTTATATATACTCAAAGTCTCAGGCAACTTTACATAATTATCATGTGATGTGTTAAAATATTTATATTCTCAAACCCTCTTTCTATCCCATGTTAGCTTGTTAGTTTTTTGTTTTTATAGTTCCTGTGCTCTTTGATTATATCCAGAATTATTTTATATGGTGCTGTTGTATTCATTTCCATGTAATTCTGTACAAATCTAGAACTTCTTTACATATTATATTTACTTATTATATTGGTGTACTTTGATAGAAATCAAGTTTATCCATGGACAAAAATGGGAAATCTACCAATAACAATTGAAAATGTATTGTTTTGTTACAATTGTAAATTTGTGCATACTAAACTCTAGTGAAACTTTAATGCACTTCCGATAAAATAACACTGACACTTGCATCACTTGGACTTGCGAAGATAACTAAGTCAAATTATCTAGTAGCATCTACAAGTTAAGGAAGATTTACCATTATTTGGTGATATTTTGATTTTAACTTGAGTAAAATTAAAATTAGTTTGCAGTTCCATAATGAATAGTACAATTATCTAATTTGTATCTCACAAAGATTGCACCTAAAATTAGGTTTTACTCACAATTTTCCAGTCTACATTACAATTATTTCACAATATTTTCATCTTCTAATGTGTTCAACCTTTCAGTATTTTAATTTCTAAGAAATGCATATGGTAACACAATGTGCTTATACATAGGCTAAATACATTTTAAATAGAAAAAAATCATTAGATGAAATGCATTTTGGATGGTGTATGGTAGTTTTTATTACAACATCTTATCCTTAATTATTTTCAGATTCAAGGCACTTCACTGTTCCGCAAATCTGAAGCAGATACTGAAACGGATGAGGAACCTCAGATATCTGTTGCCCAGATTGTGAAAAAACTTGAATCCAGCGACGTTGAGACGCCCACCGAGGAGGAACATTGGAAAACCATTGAGTCAATGAACACTAGCACAGTGGAAGCGACTCCTGTTTCGAGTGGATGGAAGAGTGTTGCCAGGACAACATCTTCTGGTTCTCCAAAGAGTTCCTCTAAACAAGAAGAGTTAGTCATTGGTCTCACGCTCCAGTCGGAGAGCGAACTAAGCCATTCGCGTTCACAGAATGACAGTGATTCTACCGTGTCAAGCCCACACTTCAAGAGAGCAAAACGAGCCATGGCTCACCAAGAACCCAGCACCGAATCTACAGCTCCACCTCTGCCAAAAACACGGCCGCCATCTTTGTCAAAGATGAAGGTTTTCGCACAAGGAACGTCCTACTATCTGCCGAGTTTGGGACAAGACGTCAGTGCCGATGAGAGTCTGGCCAATGAGAGTGTCAGACGTCAGAATACCGCCACCTCATTGGATACATCCTCAGTGCAGACGTCAAGAACAGCGTTATCATTGGACAGTGTTCCTGATAGTGGACGTGGCACAGCGTCTACGTCACGAGGCAACATCAGGGACAGAATAGCTCAAATAGAAAGGCAGTTACAGGTATACATCAATGTGGTTCAAATAAAATATAGAAAGGCAGTTTAAAATGTCAGAGATAGAATTCCTCAAAATGGAAGGAAATTACAGGCATAAATACATTCATGTGGTTAAAAATAAACTATTTAAAACAAAGTTTAAAATGTCACACAGAATTTCTCAAAATATTTTAACAGAAAACCAGTTACAAATATAAATACTTCCATGTGTTTCAAAATAAAAAATAAAAAACCATTTAAAAACATCAGGACTAGAATAGTTCAGTAGGAAGGCCATTATAGGTTTAAATATAAAATCCATGGGGTTAAAAATAAAATGTAGAAAACCATGATTTTTTACATTTTACTTTTTAAACATATTAGGGATAGAATAAATTAAAAATATAGAAAGGCCATTACAGGTATAAATATGTGCTTAAACATCCATGTGCTTAAAAAATAAATATAGAAATCCAGTTAAGAACGTCAGTTATAGAATAGCTCAAATGCAGGACTTTTAGAATTGTTATAAAATCCACTAGCCATAGGATCAGAGATTTAAAAAATGTACTAGCCACAATTAAAAATTCACTAGCCCTACTTTACTTTAAGTTACAACAATTTTACTAATTAATAGTAATAATCAGATAATATGTAACCTAAAGAGGGAGATAGAGCTTAAAAACACTAACATTGGGTGGTGGTGGTGTTGTTAGGATATTCATATGTACAAAATAGACTTAATTACAGCATTTGACCTCTTTATTTCCACTAGCCGTCGAGCATGGCAATAGTAATTATTTACTAGCCCAACACTTAAATTCACTAGCCATGGGAGTGGGGCTACCATAATCTAGAAGCCTTGTCAAATGGAAAGGCAGTTATATGAAGAAATAATTAATGTTGTCAAAAATTAAACATAGAAAAAAAAACTAATATAGTGAATGATTGACAGTGAATGCACCTAGATGTAGGCCTATTAATTACTGATCATAGATTTTATAGTGAGTTTTTATAATATATTTTATTGCAGTGCATTAATTCAGTCTTCTGTTATAATTAAAATATATTTATAATAACTATTAAACAGTGACTCTTTACAAATTCATTGTAATGTCACATTCATTGTAATGACAGTCACCCATGGATAAATGTGGTCATTGTAATGAAGTCTGACTATAAACTCAGACCAGTTATGACTTTAAAACTAAACTTTATTTCATACTTGTGATTTAAGTCTAATTAGTATGAGTGAATTTCTTCATCTGAATATTGATGTAACTTAACTTTTTGTTTAAGTGAAGATTCCAAATGATTTAAAAGTTCAGTAATCTGAAAACTTAAAATTGAACATATGACTACTTCTTTTTTTTTGTCACAGGGAAAAGACAGCAGTGCAGAAAGTAGGATAGATGATGATGATAGTGTTTTTACTTGGTCAAAGGTATGTGTCTCAGTTGATGATAATGTTTATGTACAGTATGGTTCAAGTACGATGTCCTCAGAACACAAATCTGCTGTCTGGGCTAACGTTTTAAGACAGTTATGTTAGAAAGAAAACTATCTGTTGCACCATACACTGCACCATACGCTGCAACATACACTGCAACATACACTGCACCATACACTACTCTTGCTGAGCAGCATTAAGAGAGATTTTCAGGGTTCAAATTTGCCATGGTTGCCCATCTTATTGACCATTGTGCCCCTAAAATTGGATGTTGTCCGGGCCCCATTCCACGAAATGATCTTAGCACTAAGATCACCTTAGTGTGTAAGGCAGCTATGCACTTAAGGTGATCTTAGGGCTAAGGTCGCTTCATGCATCGGTGCCCAGGGGTGACAAAGACTGTATGGCCACTGGCCGTACCACTTTTTGTGTGTGTTTGTGTGTTATATTGGTTGTATCTGTGAAAATGCTCTTCACAGGTGAATTTGAAGGAGAATTTGACAACCTTGAACTGTACCACTATTTATTACTGTACTGCCCCTGTTGTCAACTGCAAAAACAAAATGTTGTGGTGTCCTACCTGGTTTGCCTCAGTGCCCTTCCCATTCATTCCATTTTATATATGTAAGAAATAGTAAAATTATTATTAGTAATTCATTATTTGGGTGATCCTTTCTACCAAAAACAACACTTAAATGGTTTATGTATTCCAAAACCCACCTAACATCAGCTGTGTGTAGGCTATTTTCAAAAGGCATTATTTTTAATGTAAAAGTAACACAACCAGCTACCAACCCTGGTGGGATGCTTGTGCTCCCTCGCACATGCCATCATGCGTGATCCCCTCTCCCATCCACCCACCCCAAACCCCTATCCTGTCCTGGAACAAGGAGCCGGCGAAAGTCCTTGACAGGCATCCACTACAACAGCTTGCTCTGAATGTGCATGTAAAACCATCTGACCTGCCCTGTCCTGTCCTGACTTGTCCTGTCCTGTGTAGAAATGCTAAATTTTGTCTATCTGAAGAAGACATACTTTATTATTTTTTTTCCTTCTCATTCCTAGTGTTTAGATAAAAATTGATTACACTGACACTAATAAGTTTTACCATGAAAAACATGTATTTGGTCTAAATTTTTACTAAAATGATTTTTTGCAGACGTCAGAAAAGAGCAGACAACTGGAGGCCTCTGAAACCGAAGTCAAGCTGCAGAAAGATGAGGTTAGTGTTAATGCAGTGTTTATTTACTGTAATATTCAAATAAACACTTAGTTAATATTATCACATTGAAATTCAACAAACATGAACAAAATACATATTATTAAAAGTTATATTATAAGAAAAGATAAATACATGGACTTGCCAAGTTAAAATGTTTCTTAATTTATTTATTTTTAAAGTTATAACTCTACAGTGTCTTGCCAGTTTGAAATATTGTCTGTAAAAGTCGATTATTTATTACAGATAAATATGGTGACATAAAAGATTGACGTTCACAACCCCAGCAATTAAAAATAATTATGTCCATGGCAAAGAACATGACGTGAAAATAAATTCTGATAAAGTCCACAGCAAAAAATGTGCCATGGAAAATGAAAAACTCCAGGGCAATCTCCATGTCATTGCCCATTACCATGGGTAATTGCAGAGGTTGCATTACATGTGATGTGTTAGACCATTTTGATCAGAGGGAATATGGTCTATAATATAAAATTCAGATGTGTCTCTTTAGTTATAACAAAAAAGGTATCCTATAATTTCTGTTATTGAATTTGCTTTTTTAAGTTAAAAATATAATTCTTTGGCAAGCATGTCAAATTTCAGGTTTTGTTCTTCAATCTGTTTTCATTTCTGGTCTGAGAGCTAAAATTGCTGGATTTAGCACAACCTAAAAACTTCCTGTCCTTTTTCATTGATAACAAGCTCAGAGTTACCAACTACTTTCCAAGACCCTGCAAACAATTTTCACCCC
This sequence comes from Dracogyra subfuscus, assembly GCA_016106625.1. Classification (NCBI taxonomy): domain Eukaryota; kingdom Metazoa; phylum Mollusca; class Gastropoda; order Neomphalida; family Peltospiridae; genus Dracogyra; species Dracogyra subfuscus. The sequence continues at coordinate 12,831 of JAECMU010089249.1, forward strand.
TATGGTCTTACTCTGCTTTTGAAAAAAAACAATGAAAAACCTAACAAATAAAATCCACCCCCCCACCCCCACCCCACCCATCCCCCCAAAAACAAACCCAAACAGAACAAGCTAACATTGTTGTGTGTACTGTAGAGTGTATGTTAGTACAAAGCCACATGACTACTCTGACAACTTGTTTTAGCAGCACCCCCCTGCTTACCGCCGGCGCCAAAAGGTAAGTGAGGGGAATGTTTGGCGCACATCACTAATGTTTTCACCACAGTCTCGTCCAACGCAATCACAAGGTTTGGGTCATTTTTCGTTTACTTTTATTTTAATTTGGGTACGGTGCATTGCAAATTAGAACTCCATGCTGGGTACGTAGTGGAATTTCTTTTCTTTAGCTTTTCTGACACTGATTTCTGTTACATAAAATTAAATACCATTTCATAAATGATAAAGAATCTTTGTCTGCTATTACCAAGTTATTTTTGTCTGTAAAATAGGCATAGTATTTTAATTAATTTCATACCAAAATAACCCCAGAACAGCACCATATGAAAGAATTCATTGTCTAGTACAAAATTCCCATTGTGAAAGTGAAAGAAAACTATAGGCCTAAAATATAATAAATATTTTGCAAAAGATACTATTAGTATTAAATATGAAATATTTTGTTTAATATATTTAAAAAAAACCCGCCTCTCTGTCTCTCTTTGTCTCTGTCTCTCTCTTTGTCTCTGTCTCTCTCTGTCTGTCTGTCTCTGTCTGTCTCTGTCTCTGTCTCTCTCTCTCTCTCTCTCTCTCTCTCTCTCTCTCTCTCTCTCTCTCTCTCTCTCTCTCTCTCTCTCTCTCTCTCTCTCTCTCTCTCTCTCTCTCTCTCTCTCTCTCTCTCTCTCTTTCTCAGATATAGATATATAAAATATATATTTTATTAATTTAGTTCTTGCAATTTTCAGATGCTATTTTAATGTAATGGTAACTATATAATGCAAGAAAACATAATTACCAAATAATTTTATACAAACAATATTTATCCAACATGTAATAATTTTCCTGAAAACACCTTAATTTACCCAAATTTCCTAACAATGTGTTTTTCTGACAGATGATGTGTTAACATTATTAATATGATTAAAACTGGATGTTTTCAGTGTATGAAGCGTGTCAGAAAAGCTATCACAATACGATGTAGATGTAGCACTGTTTATGTAGTCGGCACTGCCACACCGGGCGCGGGGCTCTTGCTCTGTAACGTAGTCTTCTTTTTCAGCTTTCAATTCAATCTGCCATTTTCTTTAGATGTGTCATACGTCGTCATCAAGTATTCACAGCATTTCACATCACCTGTATATTGTCGGTTGAGAGCAAAAGGAAGCCATCTGCAATACTGTTTTAATTACAGGTGGCGACTTCTTGCTCTCAACCCATTTTATTATTGTCATCAGTCATCAGGCCCGTATTTAGGGGGGGGGGTTCAGGGGGTTCGGTCGAACTCCCCCGCAAAAGTTGAGGTCCTTTTTTGCTTTCTGGTATGCTGTTTTTCTGAAAAGGTCCACTCAAATGACTAATTGAACCCCCCCACTCAAAGTCCTGAATACAGGCCTGGTCATCTGTTTTTTTCATTTTTTTTTATCATCACATAATTGTTTTATTTGTCTTCCAGATAATTTATTGCTTTTCAACAAAAACAACAACAAATGAATTAGGCACTAGTTATACAACTTACTATAATAGGCTTTTTTCAGTAATGCTTAGTTGTCACGACAGTAATATATTTATGCAGTTTAAATATTGACTGAAATTAATGAATCTGAAAGAGAGAGAGAAAGGAAAGAAAGAAAGAAAAAAGGCAATATAATAAGATTTTAAATACAGAATTTGAAAGATTAAGTTAATATAACAAGTGTTCAGATTTTGTATTACCATATACAGTACATGTAGTATTATCCACAGTTCATCTCAAAATATTGATATTTATAAACCTGATATAGGAGCCAAAACAAAACTACTGGTAGTCAGAAGTATCATATCACTCTTTTGGACAGTGGGTTGGTTAGTTGTTAGATGGTTGTTGAACACTATAAACAGTGTAGTAAACACATCTAGAGGGTAAAGTGTTAAAAATAGAGCTGGTTTATGTTTTTTGTTGTTATTTCTGTTTTTGTTTTTTTCACTGAGGAACAGACTTAAACAATTCCATACATGTACTGACATTATCTAATAGTTTATTTTGGTTACAGAATATCATTTCTATACCTTCTTTTTACATGTAGACCAACATGTACATATTAAAAAAAAAACCCAAAACCCGAATAATAATTACTTTATAATATGTCTACATACATGTATATGTATCTTATTAATGCTAGCTTACTAGTGATAATCAAATAACTAAAATTAGTGCTGCTAACAGTTGCTAGGATACACAAATAATGGTACTAGGATATAAAGAGTTAAGTTACAAATGTGCATGATATAAATATTTCTTTTCTTTTTTTTAAATTTTATTAATGTTCAGATTTCTTTGTCATTTTATGGTGAATGTTTTAATTATTTGAATCAATTTATTGTAACATAAATGTAATAAGATTCACTATAATAATTATGAGATTTTCTAAATTGGAAATGTGAATTTTATTTAGAGACATTATGTTGCAAGACAAATACAGAAATAAATATTAGTCAATATTTTATGTAAGTTATTTAATTAAATATTAGAAGCTTATTATGCTATTAATTATTTTCTATACCTGTTGATATATTTTAGCAAAATTAGTATTGATCTTTAAATATTATTAATGCTGGATGTTTAGTATATGTTTTAAATATGAAAATATAACCAACAGGGAACTTAAAAAACAAGTTTGCTCAAGCCAACAAATCATTATTATTATATTAAAAAACATGGCGAATAAACATTTATGATTTTTATGAGTGTGTTTAAATCTTATTTGTTTGGGGTATTGTTTATTTTGTTTTGTTTTATTTTTATTATTTGTTTCTGGTATTTTTGATGGCCTTAGTAACAAGTACAGTATTGTTATCCATTACAGAAATGTATATTTTAAAAAGGAATTTATTTACATCAATATATAATATGTACTATTTAAAAAATATTTATGTTTCTTGTCTTGTTAAATAAATAATTCTATGAACATTCTTGTATGTTGAAAACAAAGTGTTAATATTTGTTTCTATTTAAAAATGTACTAATTGCCTCTGTTGATTTGTATTCAGATAAATAAGTTAGAAAAAGAGTTAGAAGAAAAAAGAAGACATATAGAAATTTTAGAAAATTGGACATTCAACATTGAGAAGATGCTGAAAAATAAGGTTAGTCTCATTTGTTTGTTGGTGCTTTGTTTTGTTTTGTTGTTCTTCTTTTGTATTTAAACAATATTTCGTTATCAAGAACATTAATAGGAAGAAGTCTAAATGCTACTCAGAAAATATCATAATGTACATTGGTGTGTGGGGTGTGTGTGTGTGTGTGTGTGTGTGTCACGGACAGAATGCATTTGCCAGTATTATAAAATGAGGCATACTGAATTGTAGTTTTAAAATGAAGTTTGTTTTGAACATTTTATGAAACTGAAATTCTGTTAGTTCTTATGCATCTTAAATTTCACAGTGTAAAATATAGATGATTCCAGCCTGTATTTATATCCAATAATACACTTTGTAATATGGAATATTGATGTTTCATGAATATGGGGGAAAGGGTAATGATGACACATATAAAAGACATATCGATACATGGCGGAGTTGGGGTCAAAAATCACAGATTTTGAGTACCGGTAAATACTTGCTGGCACAGTGTTCATAGGGAATGTTAGGTTAGGTAATTTGGTTAACGTGCCTCTGTCCAATTAAGTGGGCAACATAGCCCAGTGGTACAGTGCCCGCCTGATGCTCGGTCGGTCTAGGATTGATCCCCGTCAGCTAACCACTGGGTTTTTTCTCGACATAACCATATGTCCGATGCCGATATAACCATAATTATAATGTGTTGAGTGCGTCGTTAAAAAAAAAATAAAAAAAATAAAAAAAATGTCCAATTAAGGGGCGGGATTTTGCTCAGTTCGTTGAGTTCTAACTCAAGGTGCTTTTGTGTCACAGGATCAAACCACCTCGATAGATCCATTCAGCTGATTAGGCGTTTTCACGTTCCAACCAGTGCTCCACAATTGGACAAGGGCCGTGATATGTGTTTTTCTGTCTGTGGGAAGTGCATATTTATAAAAGGTTTTCTTTGATGACTACGAGTCAGAATTACCAAATGTTTTACATCCAATAGCCAGGGGCAGGGCATAGCTCAGTGGTACAGCGCTCGCTTGCTGCATGGTCAGTCTGGGATCAATCCCCAACGGTGAGCCTATTGGGCTATTTCTCGTTCCAGCCAGTGCACCATGACTGGTATATCAAAGGCTGGGGTATGTGCTATCCTGTATGTGGGATGGTGCATATAAAAGATACCTTGCTGCTAATCGAAAAGAATAGCCCATGAAGTGGCAACAGTGGGTTTCCTCTCAGTATCTGTGTGGTCCTTAACCATATGTCTGACGCCATATAATCATAAATAAAATGTGTTGAGTGTGTCGTTAAATTAAACATTTCCTTCCCTTTCCAATAGGTGATGATTAATTAATCAATGTGGTGTACTTAAGCAAAACACTTTCTATCCAGTTATAGTTCAAGCACTAGGGAATGTCACTCAGCTTGCTTAAGGTGTGATATGGGTTATATAACATTGATCTCTTTTTGTGCACCAGATGGGTATCATTGGCCAACTGTTGTTTTAATGATGTTATTCAATATTATAAGTACTTTGTGTGACCACTTAATTCAGTTGACGGACTTTTTTTTTTAAAAGACCAAAATATTTCTCACTATAAGAGCCATTTTTGATAATTGAAATGAGAGATTAATTAAGTTTTATTGTTCAGATTATCTATATATCTCAGGTGTTTCTAATACAATGAAATGCATATTTCGTATTTTTAACAACACATGTGCCTCTAATAAGTAACAATTATGGATATGAGCTATTGTGTATGTTTTAAGGGTAATTCCCCATTTTAATATAACACACTGTTATTTCATTCTGCTGTAAGTAAATCTATTATTTCATTCTGTTGTTCTTACAGTTTTATGAAAATTTAATGCCATATTTTTCAGGACAAGCGAAGTGATCGCAACATTGTACAGACTATACAGACCGAGACAGTCAAACTGAGATCGGAGTTACGCACATCACACTACAGACGAGAAGAACTGCTACACGACCCGGCAGCCATGAAAACTGAACTAGACAACAGAGACAGGGAACTAGCTGCTAAGGTGCAGAACTTGTTTTGTGTCATGTTTAAAAAAAAATTATTATCATTTTAATTTATATTTTTTCCCCATTTAAATTAATTGTATGAGTAATAAAGTTAACATCTGATTCAAAACAGTTCCAAGCAGCTGAATGTTTGAAGCTGTTGATCTCAAGTTTGAATATTAGTAGTATAAATCCAGAATCTGGATTCCAGATGTGTGCACCACCAAGCACTGCAAATATGTTAACTTTTCCAAAAGCTGGTGTCAATACAAATGCCTTTTTTGAGCTGCACCCTCTACTTAGGCCTCTACTTAGGAAAATTCAGAATCTTCCCCTGAATATATTGCCATTAATATTGCATTAGATTGTTAAAGCCGCACTCCCTAGTTCTATCCAGCGAAAATAAATTATTATTTCGGTTAATCTACAAACCTGTAACACACTTGGATCACGTTTTTATAAAATGGAGTGAAAAAGCAGATTTTATATCGATAAATACCATGGGTGTCCCCATGACCCAGTTGCTTCAAATACATTTGAATGTTTGTATTCTGATGTCACCGGTAGATGTCGCTCGAAGCACAAATTGCCTACGTCACGACATATTTGACAGAAACTTTGGGTGCGTTCGTTTCACCTCTCCTGGACATGTTCCAACTGTTCTGTCCTGGAAAGCGAAAGGAATGAGTTTGAAACAGGAAGTTACTTAATGAACATGGGTACTTCTGTTTAGGTAGTGGCTGCTGCAGCAATCATGATACTTGAATCGGAATAAGACGACACTGACCATGTTGACTATACTACAGTGTTTAAAATAATACATTTTATATATTTTGTATAAACCGCAATTAGCCTACATTTGCTATTCGGAACCGGGTACTAGTGCTTAACCAGGCTCGTACGCAGGGGGGGTGAGGTGGGGATGTGTGTGTGTGTGTGTGTTGGTTGGGGGGTGGGGTGCGACGGGTGTGTATGCACCCACCCCCCAATTGCTAAAGGTCCACTTTTCTCTATACAATTTAAATAACGTTACGTTATCGTTGTTTTGAGGGGTTATTTTTATGTTGATTTTTATAATGTTAAATTCACACCCACCCATTAAAAATCCTGCATACGGGCCTGCTAACCTATTATTATTAGCATTTAGATGCACCGTTTATTATTGGTGGTGGGTGGTAGTGGAAGTAGTGGTGGTGGTAGTAATAGCAGTAGTTATAGTAGTAGTAGTAGTAGTCGTCGTCGTCGTCAGGGGTGGAGAGGCACTTCCCTCCCCAGGACGAAAATGTAAAAAAAAAAAATCCTTCTATATTTAAATAAAGGTAACAATATAGCTTGTGTCCAACACCTACCACCCAAGGTTGTATCCCCTCTCCAGATATTGAAATGGAAATATCCCCTCTAAAAATAGATTAGACCTAAGCTGCTCAAAGTTTTTTTCTCAGAGGCACGTGGCTTTTTAAGATATACAAAAAAAATGTATTTTGTGGTATTACAAAGACAAGGATTACTAGGATTACCAAAAAACACTTCAGGTGAATGGAAATGTATATTCTAAATAATAAACGGTAAGGAAAGTGCAATTTTATTTGTGAAAAAATTTGTTTATTAGCGAAAAACAACGGCGTAATGGTTAACAACTAGCCGTTACTAGGGACTGTCCCTTTAAATATCTTTTCAATATGGCACATAATTACCAAAATGAAAATATTGAGGGTCACTATCAGTGGGTATGAATGGGGATGAAAAAAACATGTATTTGAGAGTATAAACTTTGACATGCAATAGCAAATGATTAATAAATCAATGTGCTCTAGTGGGTGTCATTAAATAAAACAAACTTTAACTTTGAGAATCTAAACCTACATGTATTAGTGGTGTTAAAATACTGTATTTTCAGCCCTCTGAGCTCAGTGATAAGGGGTGGGGGGAAAGGTGTTAAAATACTGTATTTTCAGCCCTCTGAGCTCAGTGATAAGGGGGACAAAAGGTGTTAAAATACTGTATTTTCAGCCCTCTGAACTCAGTGATAAGGGGTGGGGGGAATGTTGTTAAAATACTGTATTTTCAGCCCTCTGAGCTCAGTGA
>JAECMU010089265.1:0-12964 GCA_016106625.1 Dracogyra subfuscus
AAAGATAGTTAACTCTTACTTGTTTCTTTATATGTTTCCGCGAGTTATATATTTTCGATTATATATCGTAATATATTAATTTCGAAGAACTACAATGGTTGATAAATGCTTAAATTAAAAAATATATATACCGACCATAAAGTATTTTTAATACACAACAAATAATAATATTTTTTTATTATTAATAATAATAATATTCACAATCTCAGGAATGTTTAGCAGTGACATAAGGCCACTCTTATTATTTCTTTTGGATTACGGATTTTTATCACCATTTTGGTAGGTAGGGAGGAGGGAATAATAAAAAAAACCCACCTTGACCCACATCACACTTAATTTTGCGGGGAATTACAAACTTTCTTCACCAATTTGACATTTTCACAACATACCATTCCATCCATTGCGTGTGCCAAGAGGATATTCAGAGGACTTCTGGTTAATAGAATAGAGCTCTGCCCTATAAACACTACTTTCCAAATGTAACAAAAACAAAGGAGATAAAATTTTGGTAGAACCTGATTTATTAAACAGATTTATATTAAAAAGCAGATTGTTTTAAACTAGAAAGTGACAACAGCTCCTTACAATACCAAATTCAAAAATGCTTATTTGCTCACTTGTGTCTTGTACAGTAATTAGACTATGGCAAAATATTTAATATATTTACAAAATATAAACTATATGCGATGAATATTGACTAGAATACTGTAATGTATTGGACACCATGAATACTAAAAAACAGAAATTCAGACAAATGTGTGTAAAAGCAAGTCATCATTTTGTACTCTTCCCAACTTGAATCGCACTCCTAGTGGCAGGCTGTTTGCCACTTGAAAAAAACACAGCGAACAGATGGGTCTGACAATCGCAAACCTTTCCTGCAGTAATTAGTAATTACGCGCATGACTATTGGTTGAGAAATTATACGGCACGTGTCAAACGACCACTGCAGCTAATATTTGCTTGTGATTTTTAGCTTGACAATTTAGAAGAAAAAAAACCACTCTTCAAACTTTAGCGTCGGTGAGAAAAAAACAAGGTATCAGAATCGCTGGTCGGAAATTATATTTTTCTTGATTTTGCAAATGGCAAGTCGGTGAAACCGTAATCCAAAAGAAATAATAAGAGTGGCCTAACAAAAAAATTATGTTTTGCTTATTATTGTTGATTCCCGTTTTTAATGTGCATTTTTGTACTGAAAAATACTAGGCATATTTTGTTATATTTTTTTACTGTTATGATGAAAAAGTTACCAGTTCCTGGGTCATAACGACCCTTCTTTCCATTAACTAAAACGTGAATTATAAGATAATGAATATTTTACATTAAAACAAATATTGTAACTTAATTATAAAATAGTTATTTTGTTAGTGCTATCTTGGTGAAGATGTTCTGACCTTAGGATGTTATGACTTGGAGATATTGTAACAGATAAAAATCAACATCCACTGAGGGGTTTTGAACCACAGACTCAGTACGAGAGTCTAGCGTTCTACCAACTGAACTAACAGTGAAATTCCCACTAGCTAATAATGCTAATGCTAAAAGGACTTTACATGCACATTCAGAGCAAGCTGTTGTAGAGAACGCCTATACTGGGTACAGGGACTGGCCTTGGCCGGATCTTTCTTTCTAGGACAGGAAAAAGTGTGTGTGGAGGAGGGAGGGAGGTTAAAGAAAGGACGCCTGCACTGGCAAATGCAAGGTAGCATCAACAGTCCATTAGCTACTGCCAGTAGGAGCACTTTATACCAATACTACTACATACTCCCCCCCACCCACCCTCAAGTGAAGTTACGTACTGGAGCTGTGGGCCATGGGCAGTTGAACTGTTACGTGTCCTGGCTAGGTTATAATTGTATTCTTGTGTTAAGAACACACCCAGTCCCTACGTTGGCTCCAAATGTAATGGATAAAAATCAACTTCCACTGAGGGTTTCGAACCACAGACTCTCCGTATGAGAGTCCACTGCTCTACCAACTGAGCCAATAGGGAGGAAATTCCCACTAGCTACTGCCAGTAGGAGCACTTTATACCAACACTACTACAATATTGTGACTGGATACAGATAAAAAGATAAAAACTGACCCCAATTTTTTTTGATTTCAGGTTGGAATAACCTGTCCTCAGACAATGAAGCTTCTTCCTGCTTCTGGAAAATTACAGAAGGTATGGTAGTTTGTGACATTTAACATTTTATTTTTTAGTTTTATATCAAGTCTGTTTGACTGACTTAGTGTATGTATTTTAATCAGCTACTAATATTTCAACTAGTAAATTAGATATATATTTTTTAATATTCATTACAAATTTGTAATGGGAATGTTTTTAAGCATATCTCTTTATTAAATTATTATACCTTCCAATAAGATTATCTTTTTAAATTTATATAGCATGTCAAATTGAAATGCCAGTTTTAAAAATATAATATAATAATATAAATATGTAATACATTTTATTTGAAATGTCGTTGCTCGCCTGGCATCATTTCATGAGAGGGGCAAGATGTAGCCCAGTAGTAAAGCGCTCGCATGATGCACAGTCAGTTTAGGGTTGATACCCATCGGTGGGTCTATTGGGCTATTTCTTGTTCCAGCCAGTGCACTGCAACTGGTATATCAGTTGTCATGGTATGTACTATTCTGTCTGTGAGATGGTGATTATAAAAGATCCCTTGCTACTAATGGAAACAATGTAGTGGGTTTTTCTCACCAAGACTATAGCCAATGATTAATAAATCTGTGCTCTAGTGGAGTGACACTATCGTTAAACAAAACAACTTTAATTTTCATTTTAGGAGAGTGATCTTCAACTTGCGTTGAATTTGCTCATGATGAATACCATATATAATTGGCACATTTTAACAGTCCCACATGAATCTTGTTTAGACCGGTCCACTGTATTTTGTTATAAAATATAATTATTTAAATATACATCACATTCTTGTATGTTTGAAAAGCATATGTATTAGTTGAAAAATACATAGCATCATAAGAAAGATAATTATTTACATCGACATGAGTTGGTTTGTTAAATTTGATCTTGTTCTTGTTGATGTTTAGGTTACAGTAGCTGATTGTGATGGTGTACTTCAGTGCTTTGGTATGAGGAAAAGAGAAGTACAGGTAACAATAATGCTTTACATACCTTTGATCATTAATTCATATGATAAGGATGGTACCAACAGCAATTTATAAATATTTAATCAATGGTTATTATAGAATATATTCTTATTCTGATACATAATGAGTCATATTTTATTTCATGATATATTTGACATTATAGACATTTTAATAATATATTGCCATAAATTAAAAAAAATCTTTTCTTTCTCTTTGATCCTCTCAGGCTTCTGGGATAATTTCCCGTAGGTTGTCAGCCAAATCATAGAACCAAAAGTCTGTTATTCATTATCATGTAACATAAGCTACCAATATTACCAAAAGACAGTTTCCAATGGGCATGAAATAAAATTAAATCTTGAGGCCGTCCTCCAGTGTTCATAATACTGAAAGTGAGACGCTGAGTTACAATTTATATTTATTTGACATTGATACAAATTATACCTTGGTTTGTCAGAACTTAGACCAGTTCTCTCTGTATTTTAATACATTTACTGGTAAAATGGAGAGACAACTAATATATTTTAGCTATAAATTTGTATAATGGTTTGGTATTTCTTGTATTTTAACAGCATTTCTTCAAAACAGCACCAGGTACAAGGATCACAAGCTTAGAACTTGGAGGTCCAACTGGTCAGCCTCGTGAGAGGGTATTTATAGCAACTGGACCTGAAGTAAAGGGATTCACCAAAAAGGGCAAAAACTTTCTAACGTTTGATACCAACATGTCAGAACCTATTCAGTCCATGTAAGCATATTAATCACATGTTTAATTATTATTCTTATATATTAGTCCGTAATAAAATGTTCTAGAACATTAAATTTCTCAATATTTTGAGTGTTTTGTCACTGGAACATATTACCATTAATGTTTAACAGTTTGATCAGTATCAGCTTGTAGTTTACTTAATGCATCAAAGCTTTCTGATTCTGATAATACCACATCAAATTCTTTACAGTTTAACATTTGGTGCTTATGTTTATTTTTATCGCTACCCAAGTTCTCTAGTTTATTTAAATATGTTGTTTATTTTTCTGTATCTTTACTAACTTTTATTTTGACCCTAAACATTGATAATATTTTTGACTAAGTATGTTACAACTATGTCTAGAACAATGTCAAAAAAGTCAATATTCAACTTAATTCTGTTACAGAAAAAGATATTCCATCTTTTCAGTTCTGTTTTAAAATATTTTTTATTTTTTTAAATATACATAATGTTGTTGGCTACTGCTTGTTACCCATTTCACTTGCAGGCATGTAGAAGGGGCTGATCTGCTTGTTTGTGGTAATTTTATTTACAATCATTACCGTGACTGTAAAGATCTGAACTACTTTCTGTGTGGAGACAAGGTTAACAATGTGCTCTGCCTGCCTCTGGATAGAGTGCCGGATGTCATCCCAGTGTTGGCCTGTGAAGACAGGGTTCTCAGGGTTTTACAGGTAATGTACAACACAGAAGAAGCAAGGAAATGTTTTTATTTCATGACACACTCAATACATTTTATTTACAGTTATATGGACCACACAGATATTGAGGGAAGAAACCCACTGTCACCACTTCATGCATGGGTTACACTTTTTAATTAGTAGCAAGGGATCTTTTATGTGCACCATTTGGTTGTTTTAGATAGGAAATGTTTCCATTAGTTGCATATATGCATCATCCCATAGACAAGATAGCACATACCACAGCCTTTGATGCACTGGCTGGAGTGAGAAGTATCCCAATGGGCCCACTGACGGGGATCGATCCCAAATCGGCCATGCATCCAGCGATCACTTTACCACTGGGCTATGTTTCGCCCCATGTACACCACAGATTCAGGCCAGTTGAAAATTTAGCACTTACTGTTTAATGTTTTAAATTTGTGTAGCGATCTCTAAAACCGCAGCAAATCGTGACGCGATACTGAACAAGATATTCCCTTTAGGCCTTTGAAAATTGCATCTTGTTCACACAAGCAAATTTTAGCATAATCCAAGTTTTGTTCACACATTAAATTTAGGCAACATTTATGTGGTCATGATAAGTTATGCAAAACTGAAATGAGTTACGCCAAAAATGGTTTACATAAATGCTTACCGTATATCGCTGTGTATTAGCCGACTCCATGCATTAGCCGACCCCCTAGTTTCACCCTCCAAATCGGCTTTAAAATTATAGACTTTGTATATAAGCCGACCCCCCTATTTTGCTTTAGTTACAAATGTCTTCCACCTGAACTCAACCTTAAAATTAACGTAAAGTTGCAGACTCGAATAAAGTTATAAACGATTCAAGCGATTGCGTGTTTGAGTTTCATGTTCATCGTTCATGTTCCCATCTGTCGTAATTATCTGATTTTCGTTAATTATAGAAACATGTAGTGTATTAAACGGATATGTATCTTTATTAGTAATTATATATTAAAACTAACCAAGTCAGATGCCTGTGTGGTCTACAAAATGACAAAGTGAAAGTACATCTGCTTTCAAACATCATTTGTCACAGCAAACTTATCCAGAAGCAGTAGCCGATTTCTATTTATAGAAACGGTGTCCGGTTAATTTATTTCTCATAAAATATAAGTACCAAGATATTATTCTCTTACGTTCTTGATTGCAGCCAAACGTTAAAAACACAGTGACTGTTTGCATTGTTGATTGTGCTAATCGGTCTTTTCATTACTAGTTGGCTACACCCTACCATACCCATCCACCCGTGTCGATTAATCCCAAGCCGACAAACAAAACAAATGTAGCTGGAACAGTTAACGTGTTCACCGGTTTAGTAAGCAGTTTTGTAATGACACGTGACCAGCGAAGTTTTCCGAAATTGTTTTGATCGGTCACCATTTATTGTTGTTTAAACAGATAAATATTACTAAATAACTTTTAAACACCAACATTTATTAAAGATGAACAATATATACAATTTTAATATCTTTTATTTGTAATAGCTTGTGTTAAAATGCAATATTAAACTTTTATGAAAGCAAAAATGCAGAGGACAGTAATGACAATAGATCGAGTCGAGCCGTGACGTCACTATTCTAACTTTTACATTTCCAATAAAATGTTGACTCCTTAGATAAGCCGACCCCAGCCTTTGACTTGATAATTTTTGTATCAAAAAGTCGACTAATACACAGCGATATACGGTAATTCTCAGGGGCCTGATATTACTTGGAAACATTTTAATATTTAGTTTTAAGTAAAAGAAAATACTGTTGTTTGTTGTTAAGACAGTTATCATATTTATAAATGAGTTATAGGCTCAGATAAAATGTAAAAAGTTTAATATTGTAACACTAACAATGAAATTGTATCTGTTGGGCATCTTGCCTCATTCTAACACAGATTGCTGAGACTCGGCTAAGAAATGTTTTATTAGATGTATTTTAGCTCCTTTTTTTTTCTAATACTGAACTTGCGTCTGTCATAGACCAGGATTTTATCTAAACAGGATTTATTTTAAAGTATTAAATTGATCCTGTGACAGTGAGAAATCTGTCAAAATTTTCAGTGCATAATATTAGTGGTACATCACAGCACTAACTGTTCTTTGTTTATAAAATTGTTATTATTTTTCCTCTGCCAGTCATCAGACTTGTTGTATGAGATGGAGGTCCCGGGTCCTCCTGTGGTTCTCTGTCTGTATGCCAACAATGGAGGAGACGACGGGAATGAGATTCTCTATGGAACAGCTGATGGGCGTATTGGAATGGTACAGATTGGAGTGTAAGCTTTGTAGTATTCTATTTTTAAACAAATTTCATATTTTGAAAGTTAATCAAAATAATGGTCAAAAATGCTATTCAGGGCCTATCAGAGGCAATGTTGCATTGTACTTTGCAAGTCCTTTTGCATTTCACTGAGATGACAAAGTTGTGCAAGTTTAGAGAATTAAGTCGCTGAACCCATATTTTGTTAGCATGATGGAATCATAAAATCATTGTAAGCAATGAAATTACTATTGTGCGTGCTGTGATAACATCATAGCCTATGATGGTTTTACGATTTCATAGTGCTAACCTTGCTTTGAAAATATAAGTTTTTAAGGAATGTCATACCTTCTGCTGTTGAATGGATAGTTATATCTTCTAAATAAGTTACATTCTGTTTATAACCTTGTATTAATTAATTTCATGAATTTCTTAAGACAACTTATTGCCAATAATTGTTTTAATCAGTGTTATATTTGTTTGTTATAAGATTTTAAAGAGTTAATTTCAAGATAGAATTAGCTTTAAAAGCGATAATGTTAACACAGATATTTTATATACTTTTAGCCTGGCTCCAACACACAGATGGGAGTTGCCTAATGAAAAGAGAAGTGGAGGTATTGGTTTAATACTATAGCTCAGTTTTAACATTACAATTCCGGTATAAGTTGTCAAAATGCATTTATTAATATTTTTAATATAGTTCTGTGTGTACTTTGAAAACTACTACATAAATGCTGGATGTGTGGGTTGTGGGTTTTTTTTTTTAGTTTTAGTTTTTTATACTAATGTATCATTGATGGTGTATGTATTTCACCATGAATTAGTTTTCCATTATAATGCAGTTATTGGGATTTTGGAACTGACAAGAGTTTCAGTTGGACATTAAAATTGGTTAATAGTGGTTTTTAGAGCCGAAAAGCCCTTTATTTAGTTTGTTATTGATCTGTTTTAACACAAAACTTCGAACATTTGTCTGTCCCTGTTGGTCTTGAGGTTAACATCACATAATGTCAAATGCTGTGCCCATCAGTGTTGGAGGTTCAAATGCCTTTCGTATTGTGTTTTTTTTACAGGTGTTTTGTGTCTTGACAACTATGACATCACTGGAGATGGGGTGTTTGACTTGCTAGTGGGTCGAGATGACGGTCAGATTGAAGTGTACAGTTACGATGAAGCTGATGAACCAGTCCACAGATTTAGCCATGTATGTAAATTCTGTGTTTATGTAGATTTTTCATCTATCTGAAAAAGCAACAAGTTCTATAAATTTATAAAAGAATTGAATATTGTTTAAGGAACAAAATGTTGAGATATCCTGAGAAAATGTATACAGTTAATTCTGTTGCAGAACATGTGTTTGATGCATCAGCTACACTAAAGCTCTAGATTCAGAAGTTTTTTTATGCAGTGTATTTTTTTTTTTTTTAAAGACATTTAATTAAAGGAGCGGGCAGCATAGCCCAGTGGTACAGTGCCCGCCTGATGCGCGGTCGGTCTAGGATCGATCCCCGTCAGCTAACCACTGGGGGTTTTCTCGACATAACCATATGTCCGACGCCGATATAACCGTAATTATAATGTGTTGAGAGCGTCGTTAAAAAAAAAAGGGTGTAATAGCTTTCCATGATTTATAACCAGTGCTTTCTTTTCTGAGTTAGCTGCAAGGGTTTAATTTTCTTTTAAAAATAGATCACATGTTGCAACCTAATCTGTTAAGGTTATTTTTCTAACCGAATGACAACACTGCTCTGTCTCGGACCTGTCAGTTTTTCCTGATTGCTTGTGAGACACCTTTAACCTCACACTGTCAGGAAATCAATTTTCTTACAAAACTGCCATTGTAGGAAAAACAATTTCACTATTTGTTAAAGTTTAATTTTGAAGAAAAACCCCCACAAAAAAACATTAATATCAAAGACAGTTCTTTAAATGATACAGGTTAACAAAAATTATCCTTTCTTTTCAAATTTAACAAATCCAAAGCTTAAATTAACTTATTCTAAGTATTAATGCCAACTGCTGTAGTATAGCTGTAACATAAATAAATAGACTTTATATTTTGATTATGGGTTAGCTTTTGCTAGATTGTTATTGATATCATTATATCATTATGTTACTGACACTTTTGTTTAAATTTTAGAAATGAGGGTTAAAATTAATTTCACTTTTTTAATACTTTTAAAAAAAAATAGCTGAGTGAAATATTTAACAAAACCAAAACTAATTGTATTTCAAGTTAATTTGTTTTAGAACATTTAAACAAAACTAGTGGAAAGTCAGTAGGATATACCTGCTCCTTATATTAGTATCTTGTTAATTATTAGTCTAAAACACTAACACTTGAAGCAGCTACTTTATTACTGGAAGCATATTATAGGTAGACACACATAAAAACATATATGGAAATAAAAACAAAACTGCAAGCATTTACTTTAACAAATTTGGTAAAACAGGATGTTATGTTTATAATGTTATTCCACTTGTTGTTACAGACGTGCAGTGAGAGTGTGACATCTATACAAGGAGGTGTGGTCTCCTCACCAGGCTATGATGAAATTATCTGTACAACATACGCAGGTAAGCAAATGTACACTATTTAGTTTTGCCATCTGCAGGAGTCTCACCAGTTGCATATACTATTATCTTACCAGTGAACACACAATTTATCAAATATTTCCCACCCAAAACTCACCAAATTCTAGACCTCAATTTGAAAAAGAAATGATTATGGGAAGTACTTTAAATATTACCATATAAATTCACATGCTAAAGGGAGGTAAATAAAAATTACTCCCAGCCGAGTGATGTGGAGTAAGAGTGATAGCTCCATGAAGATGGCGAGGTCTGGAATCCCATCACAATGTCACTCGATCGGACACACATTACTGTCACAGACTTTTATTTCAATTATTTTATTTTTCGTTTTATTATTTTTATATTTTTGTATAATAAAAGTTTCTTCTTCATAATACTGAAATCAAATGAAAACAGATCATAACATGAATATAATTGTATAGGTAAAAAAAAGAGAAGATTATACATTACTGTACAGTGTAGTAATAAACCCTGCTTAGAGACTCATTTTGATCATGAATGCTAATATATAATTATGTATATTATGTAAAGTGTATATTTAACCAATTTATAAAAATAAAAAAGAAGATTATTTTTAATTATGTTTGTTTCTTGTATGTGATTCTTTTATGTATTTGTTTTGTTTTATTAATATTTCTAGAGGATATGTTCAATAAGTAAAATGATACTATTTCTCAGGGACAAAACATAATTTTAAAAGTTAAATATAAAAAAGTCTTATTAAATTTTTGCCCTCTCCACTTATCGTCACTAGTTTTTAATTTCAAAGTTGGTATGTAGGTAATGGCATCGATATCATTCATTTATGAAGCATAAACATTAAATGTTTTGGTACTGATATAATATTAGTATTGCACATTAATCTATGGGTTTACACTGAAAATTCATGATTTTTGAGTTTGTATCAATAATTATAGTCCTAATTGTACCGATGATTTAGAATCAAAGTTGATAATTTTGAGTGTATCGCTATTATAGTCCTAGTCAAACAGGGCCAAATTAACAAAGATTGTTTTTCTTAAATACAGGTGTTTAAGCATTGTAAATGTATGTAGTTATGTATGTAAGATATAAACAGGCTTTCTAAATTTGACCAACTATTAAAACAAAAAAATATATGATTTTGAGTTTGTAATTAGTAATATTTATGATTTGGACTGGAAGTTGATTTTGAGTTTGTGTCACTATTTTTGTGTATGATTTTTAAAATGTATGTTTTGAGTTTGTATCACTGTTACAGTCTTAGTTATACCTGTTTCCAGGCTGGCTATTTTCTCTGACATCAGATTCAAAGCACAAATTCTCTGGACATAATACTCTCAGTTTTACTGCTGAGGGAAAACAAAAAATAGTTTCCTTGAGGTAACGTGATGGCTAACGGCATGTCTGGGCATGATGGATAGTATTGTAATTGCATTGTCATATGTTGCACACCATCTTGTATCTTCATGTATCAAGCTTTTTGTTACCAGAGATCAAAGTTTCTAATTCTGAAATTACATGTTTGTAATTTGTAACAAGAACTGTTACAAAGATGTGAAGTTAATTTATATATGTCCTTATAGTTTAATTTTCTATTAATATTTCTGTGATTTATTATTATATTAAAACATGTATCCAAGGTTTTCATTATCAGTGTACACCTGTAACAATAATAACAGAGAAGTATTTTCAGTACATGTATTTTTCTATGTTATATCTAAACACTTTTAGAAGGAAACATTATTAAATCACTTAGAAATTCTTGATCGCTGTTTAAATAATCAATATGCATGTGCATTATTAAATAAATTAATGCATTACCAAGTTTAGCCAAGTATTTAGTCAACTGCTAACCATTGAAAATAAATTGTTTTGTGTATGTCATTTGTGCTTTATACAAAGCAGAAAAATATCAGCTTTCCATTGACTTGATAATAACTACCCAGGTACTTTGTTTAGTTTAATAATCTTTTATGGTAAGCATACTTGCAATTTATGTGTTTTCATAAACAGCCAACGAAATCTTTTATATGCACATTGAATTGATTGATCTTTGTTCAGATGACAGATGGCAAGTCACAAAAAGTGACATATGATTCACAGGATATTTTACATATTCACTTAAATTTTGCAGTTAAAAATTACAGAATAAAGATATAGAACAGTCAAGAATAAATATACAGGGCAGTGTATAGTAT
Organism: Dracogyra subfuscus; assembly: GCA_016106625.1. NCBI lineage: Eukaryota > Metazoa > Mollusca > Gastropoda > Neomphalida > Peltospiridae > Dracogyra > Dracogyra subfuscus. The sequence continues at coordinate 11,610 of JAECMU010089265.1, forward strand.
TCTGAAGAAGCAAAATTAGGTGGTTTTTTTAGGGCCTATAAATACATATATGTTTATCTATACTAATCAGGATGCATGTTGTTAGTACAACAATATCTGTAATGCTGTGTTCATTTGGTGCTCATGAATGTCGTTATCTCTGATCATTTTATTTTAAACCTGCATCATCTAAAATGAGAGAAAGAGAGAGAGAGATGCAAACACAATCTGCGAGGGCGGCACTGCACAATACCTACAACTGTTTGGCTGTTTTCAGTGGTACATTCTACTGTGTATCACAAAAAAAGATGTCATTTAAGTTTGTTATCCATAGAAATATATATTCAAACACAGTATACTTTCAATATTGCTTCAGATATGAACGTTCAGTGGTATATGACTAGCAATATCAGTGATATCACCTCACAATCAAAACATGAACAGACGATCTACAACATGTTTTACCAGTTCAATGAATGAATGAAAGAATAAATAAAGTCTTATGTATTCCAAATTGTGAACATGACTTCACCATATGGAAAGTGTTCAGATGATATATAGACAATCTGCAGTCACTCCAATCTTACACACACCATCTCATAAATGCACAAATTATTTGTTTATTCCGCCATTTTTTTACAAGTTGTAAAGACTGAGACAGAAAATCCTACCCCAGTTCACAAGTTGTGTTCATGGGTTATTTCGCCAAACAAACGCTCTTCGCAACTCGTGAATAGGGAATACAATATTCATGACTTCTAATGAATGCAGCATAACTGAGCAAATAACAAAACTATGAAAGTCGTTGCTACCTTTGTCTGTATTCTGCTTTTATATGTTGCATGTGACAGGTTGGGTGTTTGGTTTGACCTCTGAACAGCAAATCAAATCATTTGGAAACCAAGAAAGTTCGCTTGATGCGGCAACTGAATCAAAGCTAATGAATCTGCAGTATGTAGACTTACCTCCCCTTTGGAGGTTAACCCTGTGTTTTTGCATTAGTTTCTCTGGGTAGTGCTCTTTTTTTTCAAAGCATGATTTGTAATATTTTGTTTGCAATTTTTATTTATTAAGCTTTGAATTTAGTTTTTACTTTAATCAAATAGGTAAGTATTAAAAGATGCCTTGTGTTGTTGTTTTCCAATTTGAAATTTGATGCTAGCATGTGTGCATACTTATAAACTAATATAAAACTAACAGAATGCTAGCAGTATTTCAGATGTTGTACTAACCTTCATTCACAGATTAAAATGTTTTGATTTCATTTGGTAATTTACTAGACTGCATGAAATACATTTGTTACTAATTTTTTGTTTGCTTTTTTTTTTTTTACACATTATTATAAAATATTTATTTCATTTTATATTATTACTTTG
>JAECMU010089282.1:2868-13598 GCA_016106625.1 Dracogyra subfuscus
AAATGTGTTGAGTGCGTCGTTAAACAAACCAAAAAAAAAAAAAAAAAAAAGTATTCAATAAAATATCACATATCTTAGTGTAATTACTAATTCGTCACGTTTGGCAGACAGGTCAATTTTATAACATCAGTATCAGTACATATGTGGGAATAATGCCCCCTCCCCATCTTCCATCCCGAATCCAGCCCCACCTACACCCACGATGGGAATTTTGATGGAAAATAATGTTATTTGTATTCTTAAGAATATCGTTGCTTACTTTAATGAAGCTGTTTTTAAAACAAAAAATGCTCAAACTACATTTGTATTTATAATGGTGGAATTTTATGACTATTGTTATCTGTATTCAAGCTCTTGACTGTAGAATATTTTCATTGGTAACGGTATATTTTTAATATTTCATAGTATTACTATCTGTGCAAAAATAAAAAAATGTGTAACGACCTTTAAATACCTGTATTCAGCTAGAAAGTGTATTTAACTCCGTTTTATTATCAAGATATGTACTTGTGTGTCTGCTGGATTTCATATTGACCAATATATTTATTTTGTTCTTTGTTGCATTATATAAAATGTTATATTACATATGGTTAATGGATATAAAACATGATTGATTTGACTAGCCACGCACAGAAAGGCCTGTCATAGTAATTCATATCCTATTTACTTTATGGCCCGTGGATAAAACGTCTGTCTAGTGACGTACGTTTTATTTGTTTGTTGAAATTTCTTTATAACATGAGAACCTGAATACTCAATAGTGGAACTAATTTAATTTTAATGAGCATTACCGTGACGAAATCATCACACGAGTTGTCATTCCGTGCATGCAGCAGATGCATGCGCCGACGTTGTACCCCTGTCAACATGCAATGCCAAACATGCTCCGACACGAAACTGATAATGTTCACATTTTTGTGCATGGACCCTAAACACCATTTAACAACGTGACAGTTACACATTTTATTTCCTTTTGTATTAAATATCTCCTGTTACTTATACTGACAAATGATGCTTTGGTTAAATCCATTCTCTGATTTAATTTTGTAAGTCACAAGTTTTTTAAATTTAATTTAAACATATTTACCAAATTGCTAAACGTTTTTGGCTAAGTATATATGTACAGATTCTTATATTAGAACCACTGTGAAGAGGTTGTAATTCGACTGATAATCTTAAGACTATATTGATAAAGTATTTTAATTAATGATCTTAAGACTGTATTTATAAAGTATTTCAATTAATAAACTTAAAGACTGTATTTATAAAGTATTTCAATTAATAATGCTATGACTGTATTAATAAATTATTTCAATTAATAATCTTATGACTATATTAATAACATTTATTACCCCAGCGGTCAATATAACAGGGACAATATTTTTTCATATTTTCTCAGTGAGAAATATTCTGCATTGGTCTAACGAACAATACTATTGGACAATTTGACGCTTACAAACCAATTACCTTGTCGGTACTAAATATGACGTCATCACGATTTGCAAACACAAAATGACGTCATGTTGTTTAAAGAGTTTGTGTTTACGGCTCTGTTTTTTGGTGTTAAATTAGGGGATAACCCTACTGTGTTTTCCGATTTGCGGACGTATATCGGTGGTTTTGCTGTCGCAAATTTAGTTTTATTGGCGACGCGTTAGCGGAGCCATTAAAACGGTAAATTTGCTACTGTAAAACCACCGATATACGTCCGCAAATCGTAAAACACAGTAGGGTTATTCCTATTCTAATTAAACTGTTTGCTGGTTGATTTTAAATAGGAAATTGTCAAATTTGTAGTAAGAATTAGCCTCTAAACGTCACCAGCAGCTGGTGACGTCATTAGGCGATAGGTGGTCGGACAGTTAGCGGCTCGAAGACAGATTTGTAATTTAACATATTTAATCTACTCTCATGATTAGATAACGACTAATATTAAATAATATGTTAATTTCTGACATAAAAACTTCTCAGTATTTAACGACTTCTGTACGTAATAATATGAACGCTACAGAAATTGTCTTTATGACGTCATTACAAAACAACCCTGTTTTTTGCTTAACCTATGACGTACTGCCAGAACATTTGCGACCGGTATATCGGTGATTTTACCGCATGAATTTTTTAGCAGAGATCCAATCAGATTCGTTCTTACAAATTTGTTGAATTAGAATTTATAACAAAATTTAATTTTAATGAAATTCCTTATATATTTTGTAGTAGAATAAACCAATTTGTTTTTGTTTGTTTACAAAGATATATCAATTTTCAGAACAGTACGTAAAGTGGTTTCTATACAGGTTGGCCTTCATGCATGGGCGTCAAAAATAAAGGCTTTTAGAGAACAAAAATAGCTTAAGTAATAAATAGAATAACAAACTCGGTACCAATTATTATCAAATTTATGTCCTTCGTTAAACAATTTTCATTTGTCACTTGCTAAAGCTCGTGACAACTGAAAATTATTCCACTCGGGACATAAATTTGATAATAACTGGTAACTCGTTTATTATCCTCTATATATTACACATACCCAGAAGTGGCGAGAGGTTCAGACATCACACAGTGTATTTATTGTGTTACAAATATGTAAAAACAACATGGTGACCATCTTGAAAACATAGTACTCTTAAACAGGCAACATCGTTATGCTTGACAAGTATTATATTTAAAAGTTTCTTTTGTTGACATTTGCCAGTATACAATGTACTACATTGAAATAGATTAATTTGTTTTGGATCATATTCATAATTGACTTAAACAATGCAGTTGTTTCGTTATGATAAAGAGTAGTCCACAACTATAGAGTGAACAGTGAGAAATAAAAATTCAGAGAATAAGCGACACGAAATCCAAATTAAGGCCACCATAAAATACGTATATTAAAACCAATACGCATTACTCTCATTGTGACGAGGGCAGAATAATATATTACTGTACTGTGGTTTACCAGCATTCTAATATATGCTACCACATATGATTTGAAGACCTCAGATATAACAGTTTGGAAGATGTTTCTTTGTTATGTGAAGTAGACTGGAGAATTAAAGGAGCACAGTGGCAAAATGTTAACTGAAAGCAAATATGATGATCCTGCATCGATCTAGCAACTACCTATATTAATCAGTGTGACATACTTAGGCTAAGCTAAATCTTTCTACAGTCTTTCAAAACTCACCCAAAAACGTAAAACATTTAAATCTGTTCAGAAAAAATATGAGGTAATATATTATGGTACATGTAAGATAAAATACTTTCATACTTCATATCCACTTCCTCTATTGAATAAATACCTGCTTCACATTAATAAATAAAAACACAAATACAAACTCACACAAAAGGTGAACAAGACATTATAATAGTATTTTGCATAAAATATTAAAATTTGAAAACTTTAAAATTTATATCACATTTGCAGATAGAAATACAAGGAGTGGGGCTAATGGAGGCTGTCTTTCGGAAATGTCATACACGCACACGCGCACGCACAGACAACACAACTCAAACTGGCGAATGTCGCTGCAGTTGAGCAAGCTTACGTTCCAACGTTGCCTTTTCTTTTAATGCCTGATTCAGCTGTCTATTTAACCTGATTTCTGACGTTTTCCACATCACCAACAGCTCCTCTTTCGTCATTTTCTTCAGACAACCCCCTGCGTGGGAATCGTCTGCACTACACAAGTGGTCCTGGTACGACTGCGTTTTGTGGAGCATAGACCGTACCATAAAGTTTGTTTTTGGAACAACAGCCTTACTGCAGTGGGAAGACATGTAGTTGTGACTGTCGTCTGCTAGTTCTTTAACATGGTTGTTTTGATTGTGCATGGAATTGGAAGGAGTCGGTTCATCGTGTAAACCTACAAGATCACCGTTTGGCAAAGAGTCCCAGAATCGCACTCCGCCAGACAACACTGGCGATTGGAGGCTCCCCACGTTGTTAGGATAGTCTAGCATGAATGTGACGGGCTCGTGGTGTGGCGACCTGGCACTCAACAGAGACTCGCTAGACGAGTCTGACTGGTCATCGTTGGACTTGATGAATCTCTCAGCAGCAGACGCATCCTTCTTTTCGCCCCCGAGAAGACACTCTTGTGAATGACTCTCCTCTCCGCCATCATGGGACACTCTGTCCACGTCCTGAATGGACGCGGCTCTCTCGATGTTCATCCCCAGATCCTTCAGGGGTATCCCGATAATGGTTGGAGGGTCTGTATCGACAGAGTCGTCCATAAGGTTATTGTCTTTCATTTGCTGTAACCTAAAAAGCAAACAACACTCATAATATGTACTATGCAGGTCTTAATCGAGGTGGTTTTTATCTAATTAACAGAATCTATAATGTAGATTAATGGTTCCTTCTATGCTTGCACATTAAAACACAAACTCTGATAGTTTTATTCTTTAAAACCACAAAAAATATTTCTATAACTAAACTGAATTCAGCACTGATCAACAGTACTGGCGGAATTAGAAAAATAAGACACAACATTGTTATATCTTAATAAATAAGATAATTAATAGTGAGATAAAACGTGGCCATTTTACTAAACGTGATTTCTTTTTCATTCACTTCCGGTGATACTAAACACAGGTCTCAAACCACTGATAGTCATTAAGTCTAAATATTGCATTTCATACTCACCATTTTGCTTTTTCAACGATATCATAGAAGTTTCTGTTTATTCGTTTAGTCTTTGCCATATCAGCAAGTTTGTTTTTCTGTAAATAAAATAAACATAAATACAATAAAAACAAACGTATTGATAACCCAGATCCAACTGTTAAGTGCAGCCATAAAAAATGGTCAAAAACTGCATTTATCGATATTCGAGCCTATAGAAAACAAAACGGAATATTAGGTTAACAACACATCTGCACACTTTAAACTACGATTATGGCAAAGGATCTTTCATAGCAAGGACAATACATAGTACATAACACAACATTTGGTGTACCTGTTATGGGGCCCAGGTTGGGATGGGAAAAACCGAGCTGATAGAGGGTGATCGATCCTACGTCACTTTGTACCTCATGCGAGTGCACTACCACTAAGCTAAACCCAACCCAAAGATCATACACTAGTAGTGTAAGGTAGAAAACCCCCCACAGTATTGCTAAGCAGTGTTAGTACAATTAAATTCGTAATGAATGAATGAATGTTTAACAACACCCCAGCACGAAAAATATATCGGCTATTGGGTGTCAAACTATGGTAAATGCAACAACCATGTGATTATCAACATCAAGATCAAAATTCAAAATTTAAATTAAAAAAACAAACAGTGTACAGGACTGTGTAAAAATACAAATATCACAGATATATCAACTTCATTTTGGGGACATAACTCAGCTGTCAGGGCTATCTGAACAGAATAATAGGTTACTTGTTATTAGTTACTGAGCTGTCAACACTCACCTTGGATGGGAACCAATAACGAGATACTAACGCAATCCAATGGCGTAACTATACCACAAATCATTTACATTGTTTTTTATCTGAAATATCGGCTTCATAATTTACCACAGATAAAGGAATTAGTATTTTAATGCATTGGAAGATAATGTATTTGGAATGGCAGACCACGAAAGACGTTTCAAATCTGGCCATGAAGTTTCCTAAGCTTTGATAAACCAAATGAATTCTAAAATGTGATGCAATAAAAAATAGCTCATTATTAAATTGAGAAATGTCCAACGATCGATATGAATTCCAGTTTCTCCATTGTTATATAATAATAAATGAAATAAACTAACAATATTGAATTCATAAAAACAGCCAACCACACTGATCAATGCTTTTGGATTGAGCTGTGACCAATTGGCAATTACACGAGTCGTGCACACAAAAGCGATTCTATCTCTTTATCTCTATTTGTGTAGAACGTAGCATAACTCAATTATACACCGTCGTAACAATGCCAACGATTGGAGATGAAACAACTACAACGATTCACGTCACTGAAGGGTAAGGCAGAGGACAACATAAATAACGGTTAATCAGGTTACGCCAAGTTAAAGACGCAATACTCGGGAAGGGAACCTAATGCATTGCTACTGTGTCACTCGGTTTAGTATGTTGGAAAGAAATCTACAGCCTCCACACAAGCTACAACTTTCGAGTAGCAGAAAGAGATTTTGCCACAAACAGGACAACACATGATAATTATGGCTTTAATGTTTAGTGTCATGGAGTTGTAGCTGCAGTGGGAAATAACTCCGTGATCAGTGTTAATCATTTAGGCCTACTTGTGATCAATCACTAATATGGACACTCTACCATCGAGATAAACAAACCTCTGCATAAACTCAGTTACAGTAAAGTGTACTCTAAATCTATATACTAGTAATTCACCATGAACACACAAAGCCATAATCCCACATACCGACCGACCCCTCTGGTACATGGACTAACAGTCTTTTCGTATTCTTGTGTGGAATAAATAACAGTACTCTCAGTTGCAACATAATGGATGTGACGATTGCCAGAAAGTATGCACTAATTGTACCGCTGTAACTTTATGTTCGTATTAATGTAAGGAGGTACTCATTCTAACTGTACTTGTCTTTAATGAGTGAACTCTCTGTTAAGTAAACATTTCAGGAAGTACTTTCTCTAATTGTATTAGAAAGCGTCTAGCAAAGTCTGCTACGAATGAATGTCAGGATGTACTCACGCTAAATCCACCTGCAACTTTAGAAAGCGTCTTGCAAAGTCCCTGTTATGTATGTATGTCACGAAATGATCACTCTAATTATACTTTTTAAAAAGAGTCTAGCAAACTCTCTGCTACGTATGAATGTCAGGAAGTAATTTCTTTAACTGCAATTTTTGAAAGTCTTGCAAAATCTCTTTTACGTATGAAATCGAGGAATCACTCTCTTTAATTGTACATTTTTGAAAGAGTAGTAAACTCTCAGTTACGTATGAATGTCAGGAATTTTGAAAGTGTCTAGTAAACTCTCAGTTACGTATGAATGTCAATAAGTACATTCTTCTATTGTATTTTTACGTATGAAACTTAGGATGCACTCACTTTAATTGTACTTTTTGGAAAGAGTTTGGCAATATTCAGTTACGTATGAATATCAGGAAGTAATCACTATAATCTTATTTTATAAATAGCCTTTAACCTTCTTCCTGAGCTAAACATTTGCGTGTCCCACATATTAATTAGGCCATGCTTATAAAATACACTGATAATCCATTTATGTTTTTTTCCACATTGTATACAGTCATGAAATAATAAATTGTAGATCTGTATTGATAGCTTGGGACATTTATCTGTCGAAAGTCGATCCGAAAACACACACACACACACACACACACACACACACACACACACACACACCACACAACACACACACACACAACACACACACACACACACACACATACACACACACACACAACACACAACACACAACACACACACACACACAGAGACACACTCTTACGTATGAATGTCAAAAACTACTCACTCTAATTGTACTTTTTTGAAAGAGTCGAGCAAACTCTCTGTTACGTATGATATCAAGCATCTCCTTGGCGGAGTCGTTCGCTGACAACAGTTCAGCACTTGTGATACATCGATGTAGACGCTGCAAAAAATATAAGTCACATTATACAATAACACATATGTACTTGGGACTGATCCGTAACTGAGTTGATGGAGGGGAGGGGATGTGCAATATTTAAAAAAAACACCGTTAAGAGTTTTGATAAACAAAAATGTTAAAAGCTGACAACCATGTGGAAATAGTTATTTACGCATTACTAATTAAAATGAAACACGTTTGCACTTTGAGAAATGCTATGTATGAGTCACAAGGTCAACACAAGGTAAAGATGAACCCTTTGTATGCTACTATTAAAATGAAAGTATATTAACCGTAAATATTTGTTAAAGACACACTTATTTTGTTAAAATATGTCACCTCTATAATTCAGACACAGCTATCATGGCAATATAATATCATTGTAATTTAATGTTTCATGAAAATAATACTTTTGCTATATAACAACGAGAAAAAATAGCCCATTAATAGGTGTAAAACTCACGAAAGGAAATACTTTTAATAATAATATTTTTTAAAAACTCCTCCTAAGTTAATATGGTTATGTCGTAGCTTATTTGAAACCTTGTTACATGGAGTTTCTTAAAAACACTTGTGTGATGGTTAAAAGAAGTCACAATTTTAGGAACATTACATCACTTGACCCCCATTACTTGGTTAAAATCATAATTACATGTAAATAGCTTTCGTATCTCTTAAGTTGGAAGAAGGAAAATATTTGCTCATTTTTTAAAAATTAAACTTTTGTCACTGAGTATACTATTGATCTGTTTCAAATTTAAATATTTGCCTTCTGCATTCCTTAGAATATCACAATGGTATCGATGTTCTTGAAATATGCAAACCAGAACTTAAATAACTTTTTAAATGATTTTATGTAATTTAATGTTAATATGCTTCATTGTGACTTTATTAAGTGGACTCTTTCATAGATGTATAAATTATTTTTATTAATAATTTAGAATGTAAGCTATCAAAGTATAACAGTCGTTTACTTTTAACAAACAGGTTTATTAAAACATGTTTTAAGGCCTTTTTGCCAATACTTATGTCGTTCACTGTGGGTGGTGAGCATGTACAAAACTGCCTTCAGCTCCCGTTCATGCGATAAACTCTGGAAAAGCTCTCGAACATTTCAGATGAAAAACCGAACACTAAGCTATTACCAAGCATACATCTAACCATGACAAATATACATCACTAATATATTTTCAATCATCTTGAAAAATGTAACAGAAATCTGATCTTTCCCAGGAAAGCTAAAACATTAATATCTTTGTTCCCATCCCTCAATCCCCAAACCAAGTTCCAAATAATGACACTTGTCGCATTTCCAATATTCGCTGTTACAATTTGCGATAAAAGGAAACAAGTGTATATGATGATAAATGGTGACACCACATGACACTCTATACTACCAGACCCACTCGGCTAGTGACATCTCCACTGTTAATGACGAAGAGCATATGTTTTAAAGGTATTAAATTTGGCTGCTACTAAGTTACACGAAGTTAATACTGCCAGTTGGAACGAGATAAGAATACGAATTCTATACAGATCGATTGGAAACACATACTACAGAACGTCTACGGCTGGTCAGTGACCTCATTCCAACAGCTACATACAATTGTGGTTGAAACTACTGTCCATCTTGTGGTATATCGTTGTGATTATCACCGGAATACTAAAGCAATCTGATTTTATCACCACTGTAAGCTGTATAAGTGCCTTGTTCTCCTCATTGTAAAGCATAGGCACTGAATCAAAACCATGCCCCAATCTTGAACAGAACTCTCCGGCGAGGTCAGAGGTTGTGGCCATGGCAGGCGTGCTTGTATGGAGGAACCATGACAAAAATCACCGACAACCACACTCGAACTTGATCCAGTTGTGTGCATCAACATATAATGATGTTAAGAATTGCGAGAGCTTCTTGAATATTGAAATTATGGGGCTGACAGAGCAGGACACACAGCGTTTTAACTTTCAGGAGAACGTTCTCCAGTGGCATGTGAAGAACATGAAAACAGATACATCTGTCTCAAAAAAGAATTTGACAAGGTTTAAAGAAGCTCAACATACTAGTATTCAATAACGAAAGTACAGGTACAATACAAATATATACAAAAGGTATAGGTATAATACATATACAACAATTCTAGGGTTTAAAAAAATAATTAAATAATATGTTTATTATTAGTTATTAATTCATTTAACTTCTGTGTACTTGTGTTTTTAAATAATAATATTGTTACAGCAGCTTTGTTTTACAAGAAGGTCTGTTAAAAGGTCACACATTAATATATATTTTTTATAAATAATCAAATTGGTCATACCTTACATGGGGAACACTGACACAATGGTCTGGAGCTCTCATAAAATATATTCTGGTGCATAATTCTCCCAATAAATTAAGGTATATTATACTGTGAGATCTCTTGTGTTTGTCTAATTGTCATGTAATTCCTGTACTAGTGCAGTCAACGAATTTAGGAACACAACAACTGTATAATACATGTGTGCAATTAATATGACTTATGACACTAGCATTTCGCACAATGAATTTAAGTACTCATTCAAAATGTTTGGTGTGGTTTTATTTTAAGATTTTGATTTTACCACGGACATTTATACAGCGAAAGTAAAGGATTTCAGAGTATAAAAAAGTGATGTCTGTGAACACTATTAAGACGAACCTGACTGAAAAACATGAGGTGCGAACTCTTCCACTTGCTCTGCCCCGTGGCGCTCCTTGCCTTTGGCACGACCCACTCGTAGACGGCGTACTCTATGAGGCAGACGATCACCCCGACGAGGATGCCCACACACATCATGACGAAGAGTCCCGCGTGGTGCTGCACCTCCAGCTGCGAATCCTCCTGCGTTATTCTCTGCTTGAAACACTGGGCGTCTGCGAAATGCACGTCCGTCAGGTCATCGATGTAGCCGCTCTGGTGATACCTCATAATGCTTTTAGACAACGCCACCTGAAGTAACACAACCACATTAATAATGTAACACTATTATAGTAACTAATATGTGAATCAGCTTTTACTTTCTTAAAATGTAAAATGAATGCATTACTACATTCATAACATATTAAATAACATGACATATTCCCGTGTCGTCTCCACACACACATACACACACACACACAC
>JAECMU010089312.1:0-11466 GCA_016106625.1 Dracogyra subfuscus
AAAAAAAAAAAAAAAAAAGTATAAGAATAACAGCGACGTCTTACAACTGACTGCTTACTGCGAACTAAGATGCTAAAAATTCATAAAACACTACATTAATGTTAATAATATTTTAAAACACTTGAAAAAGTCAATTTGTGCATTTTGGATGAATATCTTAAAACATTAATATACCTTATTAATACCTTATATGGTACAAAAACCAACATCTTACTATGAACTAAACTTTAAAACCCCATAAAACATTATATTAATGTGAATAATATTTTAAAACATTTAAATAAGTCACTTTTATGCATTTTGGATGCAAGTCTTAAATCATTAATATTAGGTATAAAAAAGGAGGTATTTTGATATACCGTAGCTATTATGGAGAAACTGTCTGGAATGGGAAAACAACTCGATCCACACTGGTGGATTGACCACGTGGTTCATAGCCCCCGAGACACTTAACTCCATCTGTCTCGGCGTTACAACAAAACTCTATCTGTGATTCTGTACATTATGACTATTACCTGGAGGTAATGTCAAAACTTTCTGTTCCTCAGTAAAATCCTTGTATCCATATCTGTTATAAGCCAAAACTCGCACCAGATATCTCGTGTTTGACTGAAGATCTAATATGACAGCTTTCTGGATGGTGCCACGACCATTTTCAAGAATGACTTCAGTTAGATTTCCCCACTGTAATGTTATGTCTGCTTTGTATTGTACAATAAACTTCTGCTCCGATCCTCCATCAAATCCCTTTATCCAAGCAACTGAGATTGAGTGTGGATCACTGCTCCATGCTGTGACATCAGAGGGAATATCCGGAGGACCTTCGAGAAATATAGACATTTACTGAAACATTCGCATTTCCAAGTATTCACTTTATAAATGAAGTTTTACGTTAATAAAAACACTATCTGTGAACATTAAATTGAATTTAAAATGCATATATCATACAGCCTGAACGAAATCCTGAACAAATGTTGTTACCCATATACACAATGTACCTAAAAACATTGGCTCCTATCAAAATGTTATTTTCACAATAAAATAAAACTTATCGACATAGGTAAATCAAACGAGTTCATTGATGTGAATAATGATCGGTTAGTGGTAACGAATAGGATATTATGCTTGCTACCTCGTGAAATAATGTTCATTATCATTTGGAATAGTCCGTGACAAATGAAAATTATTTCTGTCGGGACATAAAGATGATACGAAATAGAAGCTTGTTTAAAATCCATTAAATTCAAAAGAAAAACAAACCAACACTGGCATAATAAAATCGTTCTTTACACTTATAATGTTGTTTTCGGGTGGTTCCTTGTTAATTAATTTATATAATAACACAAAATAATTTGAAAGAAAGGCAAAGTCTGACTTGTAATAAGATCACATTTCAATAAAAAGCATCGCCAGTGTGCTACAGCTACTTAGCCTACAGCTAGCACATACATCTACTCATACCTTCTACAGCACTGGACGATGTCAGATCTATTAAAACCATGAGAAAGTAAGAGTAAGATCTAATTTTAATAACTCTCTATGACATTAATCTGGCATTGATCAACAGCTGCAGATCTACATATGCATCTACTCATACCTGCTACATAAAACTTCAGGTTCACCACAAGATTTTGTCTTGGAGCTCCATTAGACATAACAACCTGGTAGGTACCAATATCTCCCTGCCGAACATTTGTCAATGTAAGTTTACCAACTGCAGATATGTCAGTTGTAGCTGAACTACCAGAACCAATAGTATTTCTGTTTCCATCAGTCAGTTTGTACCAGGTGAACGTCGGTGTTGGGTTGGCAATCACTGATACCTTCAGAGTTACATCACCACCTACTGCTGCTGTAAACTGTTTTTGGAATGGAACTCGATGGTCTAGTCTTGGTGAACCTGAAATATATTGATTGATTAAACTATTATAAAGAATATTGTGTTTAGTCATTGAAATCGGGACCTGGTCTCTGTTAGTATATTTAAATGTGGCTGGACAAACCTGCTTAGAAGACATATCTATTCAGAAGAAGCACGTTACAGCAGAACACAGAAACAATCATAACCTAACCAATATTCTTTCGATATACGTTTTGATCACTTTAATAACGATTTTGTCATTCTCATATCTTCTTCAGTGTTAGCTATATATAATTACATTTATTCTGTTAATCTGTATCCATATTCATACAAATCATTCACAGTACATACCTGTGATCCAGAAGTTGAAATGTGTATAGATTTCACTCGAGTAACTTAATGTGTGAGGTATTACATTATTTACAACCACACATTAAAGGCACTCAATCACAGATTTAGTGGCCCTTATTTCTCTAAATATGGATTATAAATGGAAATTGCATTCATTTGAAATACCAAACCTAGTTATTGTATGATGCAAAACATTTTAAATGAACTACGATAGAGGGAATTCCATGACACGCTTCATTTAAAATATTTGGAAGTCTGCTTGTGAAAGTCATTAAAAAAAATACGGCAAAAAAGACTCGTAGTGATGAGGCTGTATATACAAAAACCGTATAATATATTTTAGAATTTTATATAAATGACTGCCGAGATTTTCAAATGAGTGCCGGCTATATAATAAAATAATTGTTTAAAATAAATTATTTCATGACGAAAATAACTGCGAATATACTGGGGGAAAAAAACAAACATGAACATGAATTCACCATTTATTATTATTATTATTATTATTATTATTATTATCAGGCGCGTGTGCATGGAATTTATCATGGGTGAGAGTCTAGACTGATACAACGATTGTGCCACTACCAGTCGTATGGTTAGTGACACTCTGATGATTCGTATAGTGGTAGTACTCTATTTTGTAGTCGTCACTGTACGAGCGCGCGTTGTGAAACACTCGTACAACGGTTGATAAACTCGGAAGATTTTATCAAGTTTAAGAAAAATTTATTAAGTTATAAATAACACAATTTCACAATATATAGTTCAGTTCTTGTCTTGGTTCTCGTCACAGAGTTACACTGGTAGGATGATCGTGGGTTGAATAATTGTTCAGTAGAACTGCATTTTCTTCATGTTATCTTCAGAGGTTCCAGTATTACTTTCGTTAGAAAGGTTAACGCCCGGCTGGGTCAGCAATGTAGCTGTTTTTGGTTTACCTTCGTGTCGGAGTATCTCGTGATTGAGAAACGACTCTGTCGTCCGTAAGTATTAACGGCCAGCTGGGTTGGGTGACCGGAACCTTTCGTGGTCGAGAAAGGACTCTTTCGTCAGTAGGTGTAACGGCCAGCTGGTTTGACCGGAGCCTTTCGTGGTCGAGAAAGGACTATTTCGTCAGTAGGTGTAACGGTCAGCTGGTTTGACCGGAGCCTTTCGTGGTCGAGAAAGCACTCTTCCGTTAGTATGTGTAATGGTCAGCTGCCATTGACCGGAGCCTTTCATGGTCGAGAAAGAACTATTTCGTCAGTAGGTGTAACGGTCAGCTGGTTTGACCGGATCCTTTCGTGGTCGAGAAAGGACGGTTGTTTGGCTCGCGGGATTCTGCTTTTTATTTACTACTCTGACACGAGGCGACCTTTCGTCACACAGTCGTAGCGGTCATTGATTTACTATTGACACCAGGCGACCTTCCATCGCACTGTCGTAGCGGTCATAACGTGGTCAGTCCTCGCCTGCCATAAAGTTAATGTATCAATTATCGACTGACCACCGTTGTTCCTTTAATGTCATCAGAATTATATTAGTTGACGGCAAGTTCATATAATGTCAAATCTCCCAGTTCGGAGATTTCTTTAACATGAGGGTATTGTGTTACACGATAAAGTACTTGGTTAGAAAACGGATAACATGTTTTCCAGCATCATAAATGTCGCATAACGTTTGCAAATTATTTTGACTGATTTGCAAAGTGGTAAAAAAAACAAAAAAAACACACACAACAAAAACACACACAAATCCACTAGAAACACAACATCAAACAAACAAAACAAACACACAAACAAATAAACAAAACAAAACAGTATAGGGGCCTACTGTCGCATGTTTTGCCGTCCAAAGGTTGGCTTAATTTTTACTTGAATCTTTAGTTGAATCCAGTTATACGTGCAGGGACACGTTCAGCCTGTCATTTTATAGACCCCCTCCCCCGATAGAACACCGCCCCATTCACACCAAAAAGGTAGTAGTAGATTAATAATAATAATAATTATAATTATAATACACTATTGTTGTTATTGTTATTATTATCAGGGCAGTAGCTAGCATGACCTTACCCTCCCCCTCCCCCCCCCCCTAAAAATAAAATAAAATCGGAAAGCGTTATAGAAATTTAATGAAAAGGAGTCTTAGACAGTTAACTACTCAGTTGCTCCCCCAAACAAAACATCCTATCTACAGCCCTGATTATTATTATTTATTATTATTACATATATTATAATATAGGTAAAACTTACGTCGCGGTGGGGTGGGTGTTGGGGCGGTTGTTACAGAAACATTACATAAATGTACAGAGGGACACGGGAGTGGTCTCAGCATTACTGGTATAAAAATATGTATTTTGAATTGTATTGCCACTTGCAAATTTCGAAGCTCCTTATGTAACGTTTTTAAAAAGTTCATTTTACCGCAAACAAATATGACTAAAAGGCTATTTTGCTGTACTTATTCATATTTCAAAAGCCTCAAAATTGCAATAAGAGAAAAATTATTAAGTTCAAGACACACATGGAAAGCTAATTAACCGTATTTTCAGGTGTACTGTCAAACACTCTGTTCGAAAGTAGTTTTTGTCAACGAAAATAAAATATATAACTAAAGCTTTGTTTATCAAATATTAATAATGATTTCTTTATTTTTAATACTTTTCTGTATCTGACACGTGTAACTTACATCAAGCTGCACCACTCTTTCACTGTCAGTCAACTTGATGTTGTTTCCCGCTTCACACGTATAGACACCCCCCACCCCCACCCCAGTTCTTGAGAAAATCTTCACATTTTAAGAAGAAGAAAAATAATCGGGTAGAATTAGCTGGTCTGAACAATTTTCACCATTTATTTCCATCATTTTGTAATGCATGCAAAAAAGTGTGGCGATTTGTTTGCAACGCTATATAGCTGCTTAGCACTAATGCTATTATGAGTAAATGTTGTAATCCAGATTCAGTCACATTAGTTTAATTCGAATTCGGGGGAAAATCAGTCTACACCCACACACATATATGTCTATGTATCTAAAGCTGTGTTTATCAAATATTATTAAAGATATACATTTATAGGCTGTTTATTTAACTACCCACCTTATTATCAAATATTAATCATTATTGATATATGACATACACAACTCACATCTGACAACAAGCTGCACACTTTCACTGACAGCTGACTTGATGTTGTTTCCAGCTTCACACGTGTAGTCTCCTGTATCCAGACATCCAGCCTCGTTCCACGTGTACTCAGCCTGTTTAGAGTTTGTCACTTCATGTAGAATCTGTGAGTTGTTCAACAGTTTGATGTGAGATCCTGGATTACTGGTAACATTACATCTCAGAGTCATAGGAGTCAGCTCATCAACTGTAACCGGTGTAGACTGAGAGTTCAAAGTCAGAAACGTGATTGAAGATTGGTCTGTAAGAAAATATTATTAATCATAAAAGAAACATTCGACATAAAATATAGTACTGCTAAAATTATTTTGTTTTAAATAATAAATATTGCATTGAATATAATATGCCTTCTCTGAGTTAAATGTGATAAATTAAATTTAATAATAAATTATTTAGTGACTGTAAGCAGCTCAAGAGATTTCAATAAAAGCAATACATATTTTATTTTTGTTTAATTAAAAACAAATAGAAAGATAAACCCAGAAAAGTCACAATATATAGCAAAACTAAGTACAGGATAATAAATAAAACAAGGAAAGGTCATAGAAACTGAAAACATCACACTAGTTCAGCTTCTTATAACATTTCATAAATCCAGTATTTATTAACACAGTTCCAGTTCATCTTGCACACGTATTCCCCTTAGAAAGCGGGCAGCTTGGCCCAGTGGTACAGTGCCCGCCTGATGCGCGGTCGGTCTAGGATCGATCCCCGTCAGCTGACCACTGGGTTTTTTTCTCGACATAACCATATGTCCGACGCCGATATAACCGTAATTAAAATGTGTTGAGTGCGTCGTTAAACAAACCAACCAACAATCCCCTTAGAAAATAAAAACTATATTCACTGGAATCATTCTTTCGTTTTAGTGGCTTTATGAACAATTCTATATTCTGGATTTTCACCTAGTTTATAATAGTATCCTGCATAAATACTAACAGCAAAATAATATTATCAGCACTTATCCAAGGGATGGTGCTGTAGATGCCTACTCCTCCACGAAGTCCGGAAGTGGCCTCAAAGTCAAGTGTTTAATTAATGTATGTAACCAAATAATTAGTTTCTGTAATGTAATGTATTGGATTGATGAACATTTCTCTGGAAGATTTTCATATATAATTCATGTTAGTGTAACGTGAAATACAGTAGATATATAAAAGTATCAGCTATTTCCTAGACAAATCATGTATCCTACTATATTCTAAATGTGTAATGGGAATTTAAACATTTCGCTGGCAGTGTTAAAAAAAGGAATGATGATGGTATTTTCCTAAAGTTCGATTAGATACTATTAAAATATTTGAACATCTGAAGACATAGTATTGTTCATAAAACACAGTAAAACGAAAGAATGATTCCAATGAATATATTTTATAAAGTGAATATTTTATATGGGGAATACGCGTACAAGATGAATTGGAACTATATTAATAAATACAGGATTTATCAAATGCTATCATAAGCCCAACTTGTGTTTTATAATTAATTTTAGTTAAACTGCACATCCAGAGTAATAGTCTGCTGATCTCTGTATATTATTTAAGGACAATACAGAACTGCTTGGTTTTATCTGAGACTTAAACTTCCACGTGAAAGAACAGAATAGATAACAGTTAGTTGCTTCACATGACACAGATAATTCGTCACCTTCCTTCACTGTCAGTGGAGAACTCGAGATGATCTGGACACTTTAACTTTAAAAACAAATACCTACACACATAAAGAATTAATGTTCTAATAATGAAACAAATATTATACTCACATTGTACATCCAGAGAAATGGTCTTGTCTAATGATTTCTGTGTGATTGTGTTTGTAGCAGTACACGTGTAGTCACCGGTGGTTGATCTCTGTATGTTATTTAATGACAACACGGAACTGGCTGGTTCTATCTGAGATTTAAACTTCCACGTAAAAGAACAGGATGGATAACAGTCAGTTGCTTCACATGACACAGCTACATCATCACCTTCCTTCACTGTCAGTAGAGAAGTGGTGTTCAGTTGGACTCTGTCTGGTCCATCTATAAATGAGACAAAAATCAATGTATAAATTATAATATTGTTAATATATAATATAAAAAATTATCTAGTTTCATATATAGGTATTATTGTGTAGGCCTCCATTGACTGTATGTTCTAAGCTAGGATTATGCATATCGTGTTGTCAACATAACTAAATTTTATATTGGTTTTAACTAGGAATGGAACTTCCAGCTAAAATCACTCTGACAAATTTTGAACACAACCATTTTCTGCATTTTCTGAGAGTATACATAGAATTTTCCACCCTTTGATTGCACTTAAAATGTAATATATTTTACGCTGATTTTGCAAACAAGAAAATGCATTTAATATTTAATTTAGTCTAGTCTGAAATATCTTAACAATGGTAGCAAACTGACAGCATTCTCTATAGGAAGTAAGAACTATGTTAATACTACGTGCTGGGGTGTCGTTAAACATTCAGTCATTCATTCATTCTATGTTAATAATACATGCTGGAGTGTCAATAAGCATTCATTATTCATTCCATGTTAATAATACGTGCTAGGGTGTCGTTAAACATTCATTCATTCATTCCATGTGAATAATACATGCTGGGGTTTTGTTGAACATTTATTTATTCCATGTTAATAATAGTGCTGGGGTGTCGTTAGACATACATTTATTCATGTCATGTCTATAATACGTACTAGGGTGTCGTTAAACATGCATTCTTTCATTTCATGTCAATAATATATGATGGGATGTCATTAAACATTCGTTCATTCATTCCACGTCAATAATACGTGATGGGATATCGTTAAACATTCGTTCGTTCATTCCATGTCAATAATATGTGCTGGGGTGTCGTTAAACATTCATTCATTCATTGCATGTTAATAATACGTGCTGGGGTGTCGTTAAACATTCATTCCATGTTAATACTACGTGCTGGGATGTCGTTAAACATTCGTTCATTCATTGTATGTCAATACTACGTGATGGGGTGTCATTAAACATTCGTTAATTCATTCCATGTCAATAATATGTGCTGGCGTGTCGTTAAACATTCATTCATTCATTGCATGTTAATAATTCGGGTGTCGTTAAGGTTGTGGTATGTACTACCCTGCCTGTGTCATGACATATGTAAAACATCCATTGCTGCTAATCGAAAAAGAGTAGCCTATGAAGTGGCGACAACGTGTTTCCTCTCAATATCTGTGTGGTCCTTAACCATATGTCATATAGCCGTAAATATAACCATGCTGAGTGCTAAATAAAAATTGTTTTTATTTTGCTCCTATGTACCAAACGATACAGGTATTTCACATTTTACGACATACTTCCAACGACAGTATAACGATACTGTAAATACACCTATGACTAATTGTCGTTCAACGTATCGGTATGGTGTCTTTTTTGTACTTTTACGACATCGCTAGGCCATGACGACCGACAGCTTCGGGAATATGGCCCCAGAGCAGTAGCTAGGTTGGAACCCTCAGATATATACCCTTTGTTGTTTTATTATGTGACACGTTTTAACCAACCACCACTGCCAAAATGTTGCATCCTAACACTGACTACTTTCATTCTAATGAGATCTGTATTGTGGCAGTTTTGATTTAGTAAACTAGTCTGGGAGTGACAGTCCTCTTTCTGGTATGGTGTTTTATCCGTTAGGGATATCTCCGAGAGTGTATATCCTCCAAAATATGAATCACTATATAGATACTAAGTATTCATGGAATCAATCACTATTTTGCCAAATGTCCATTTAATTCTGCATTGTGCAGAGATACGGTCGTGGCCGTGGTTAACGGTTTTGTTGTTCAGATTTGTACTACAGCAAATAGTAGGAAGAATATTAAAATGGCTTCTTAATATTTCAGGATACATAGTAGCTAAATATAACACACAAAAATGTAGCTTATCAAAATAATACTCACAGTACACTGTTAGTGCGAACTGTTTTGTTTTAGACTTTGGTATAGCAGAGTTGGTCGCATTACACATATACACATTCCCTGTCTGACGCCTGTTGATGTTTGTCAGTTTTAACTGAGAGGTTGGTGAGATCTGCTGATTTCGCAGAGTCCAGGAATAGGAACATGATGGTGTACAACTAGCAGCACACGTCACAGTCAGACTGTCTCCTTCTGATACAGACCCAGGTGATGGTGGACTAAATATAACAGAGTCTGGACCACCTGAAAAGATAAGACACAATATTTCCATTGCATCAGCTATGGGCGTTAGAGAGAATTAATGTGTGAGGCGCTGCACTGTTTAAAGATTTGTTTCCACTTAAAGGGACATTCTCGATTTTGCTGCATTGTAAGATAGTTTCCAACTAATACAATATTTCTACGATTAAACATACATATTAAATATATTTTCTTGTTTAGAATATCAGTGTCTGTATTCAGTGTTTTAGTATTTGTAAGAAGCTCAAACTGGATATTTTCTTCAAATAATTTCGTACGTACGAAACAAATAATTTTTAAGGAAATAACATGAAATTTAAAGGGATATTTCTGAGTGTTCTGCACTTCTTAAGATGTTATCGACTAACAGAGACTTTTTAACGATTGTACTTACATATCAAATATATTTTTCTGAATAAAATATTAGTGGCTGTATAATAAACGTGTTTCTCATTGTTCTAATATTTGTACTAGGTTAAATTTTATTTGATTTCCAAAAATATTATTTTTTAGTACGTACGAAATTGTTTGAAGATAAAATCCAATTTGGCCATCTAACAAATATAAAAACGAGAAACATATTTAATATACAGACACTGATATTCTAAACAAGAAAATATACTTAATATTAAGTTTAATCGTAGAAATATGTTATTAGTCGAAATCATCTTACAATGCAGTAAACTCAGGAATGTCCCTTTAACCTAGTACAAATATTATAACGATCAAAAACACTTTTGATATGCAGTCACTAATATTTTATGCAGAAAAACAATATTTGATATGTAATTACAATCCTTAAAAAGTCTCTGTTTATCAATAATATATTAAACATTGCAGCAAACTCAGGAATGTCCCTTTAAGCGTTTTACGACCTATTTTTTATATACTTATTAGTGATGTCACGTTTCTGAGAACTTCCAACTAATGATATTATGGTGTGTCTCTTTAATAACATTATAATGGAATGGTGAGAATAATATTTTATAACGCAAAACACGGTCTTATAGTGTTGTTTAGGCGAGACAATGTCAACCCTCAGTATCAAGATTGGTGCAGGTCCAACCCCAGTAATATGAGGCCCGGTACTGACATGCGCTGTATTAAAATATAATGTGCATAATTATACTCTCTCATCTTGTCCCAACAAATTGTTCAGTCACTTACAGTGTAACGGTGACATTTTACTTATTAATACAACTTTGTCCATAAAAATGGTTTGTGACTTGTATCAGGATGTCCTCTGCCAACGTTCTTACATAATTACATTTGTGCTGCCATATCGGCCGAGTTACGTTATAGTTCGCGACTCGAGAAACATTTGATATCTGTTTGTTTTCATTACAATACAATACAAATTATAATATGATAAAACTCCACTATTGTCACCATCGCATTTCCCAACATCGAAGGGACTTAACTGGTCTTAATTATGGAGTTGTCCTAATACTGAATTATCAATACCCAGAACGATCCTTTGGTAAATATTGCTTGATTATTTTACATTCCACCCTCATTCGCGGTCGTCGTGAAGGCCTCCAGTACTCGGGCACAAGCTAAGTCTAGCAAGACTCCGTTAACAGGACTCGGGTACCCGTGCAAGGAAGAGCATTCTCATTTAAGTATAATTATAATTTGCTTGCCGTCGGTAATATTATAAGGCTGTGATACACGGAGGGAAAACAAACATTTGATATGTGAAATACAAAACACAATGACATGATTTGGCACCCATGTTCAGCATTGGAATTAAGATGCATGGTGCTATTTTACTTTATTCCATAGTCTTATTATTATCCAGTGTCAGGAACTCGGGTTGGGGTCGAGTTTGACCCTCGATTACTCGAGTCCAATATGTTGGACTCACTGAGGCCCTAGTTGATACAGTTAATAGGT
>JAECMU010089336.1:0-10455 GCA_016106625.1 Dracogyra subfuscus
CTCTCTCTCTCTCTCTCTCTCTCTCTCTCTCTCCACTTCTCTATCTTCTCTCTCTTCTCTTCTCTCTTTTCTCTCTCATATATATGTTTGACATCCAATAACCAATGATTATTAAACCAATACAGGCCTTGGTGTAACCAGAGTACTCTGACTGTAAGAGAACTAGACGGACATTTTGACATAAATACGCTCTCATTACAGTCACCAAGCTATGTATTGTTTTGGAAATTGACGACAACCAAAATGTTATCAAAGGTTTCTGCTCTAATACCACAACAATCCTATGTTTGATGTCAAATACCTTTACATAGATCATTTTCGAGTTAATTGATAAAAAAAAATCCACATATTAATTACTAATACATACATTACATAAAGAAACCCGACAGCACCCACATTCAACTACGCTTCGGCAAACTCTGGACAGCAGAATTCTAAGTTCGCCGACCTATATCATGACGTTGCGTCACATGATCACACACTTTCAGGGACCATCTCAAAACAAGGGCCCGACAATCACAAAGCAAGTTTGGTTTGTGTAACGATACTAGAGCACATTGATTCATTAATGTTAAAATATTTGGTAATTTTATCAGTTTTAGAGAGGAAACCCATTGTCGGTAATTGCCAAAAAAATACATAGTTTGGTCTCTGACTGTAAGGAGAGCGTATTTATGTCCAAATATCTGTCTTAACTCTCTTACAGTCAGAGTACTTGGGCTGGCCTCAGTGTTGTCATGGTTAAGTCATCAGACATAAGGCTGGTAGGTACAGGGTTCGCAGCCCGGTACTGGCTCCCACCCAGAGCAAGTTTTAACAACTCAATGGGTAGTTGTAAAACCACTACACTCTCTTCTCTCTCACTAACCACTAACAACTAAAAACTAACCCACTGTCCTGGGCAGACAGCCCAGCTGGTTTAGGTATTTGTCCAGGGCAGCATGCTTAAACCTTAATTGCATATAAGCAGAAAAATAAGTTCACTGGAGTAGGAAGCAGTTGGGGGGTGGGGGGTAAGGGGTCATGTGTCCCCATTTTTCAAATATTTTGCATTATAATAATTTAAGTGTGTAAATATAAAAGCCCCCCCCCCCCCCCCATACACACACACTTTTTGGCACCTTCTTATGCCACTGAAGTTGAAATGAATAAATGACTAAGAGTAGAGGGAGATATAAAGTATTCTTCATGGGAGTGATTGTGAATGAGTTATATCTCCAAATGACGAGATCTGCCATTAAAGGTTTTGTCAGTCTACAGTCCGTCTGTCCCACATTTAATTTTTCCGAATTTTGTTTTTACTATGCCTCAAAATATTGAACATAGATTTATAATGTAAAATTATAGCTAGATCAACTTTAACTTATGTGGGGACTTGCTTATTTTTGCCAGAGTTAATGGCCCTTGAATTTAGAAGGACATTTGTTGGGCCCAGTAGGGGACATATACAAACATGCATTTAAGTAGTATTTTCAGAATGATTATTGCATCTATCTTTACTGACTTTAGTTTAATTCTTGAACAGTTGAACTTGAAACCTGGCAGCTGAAATAATGAGCATCAGTGATGAAGATAAGATTGTCCGATGTCTTTTCGAATATGCCTGCAAATATAAACTCTATGACATTATTCATGGTAAGAATAAATTTGTTTTAGCTATTTGTCACTTATATTAGCTTGTCCTTAAAAATGGTGGTGGTGCCTTAGCAAGCCTCTGAGAATTAAAAATCAGCATGACCCATTTGTGTCCCAGGTCGGGCCACTGGCTATCCAGTGACAGGACCCAGGACAGACATGCTTGAAACTCTAGTGGTATATGAGCAGGGCTTTAGATTGCATTAAAGTCGAGGTGATAAACGTTGTGCCCAAAATACAGATGCCCAAAATAATCATGCCCAAATTAAGTATAAACATACTGACCTCAAAATATCTCGCCTCAAAACCACTGAAATATTAAGTTTATTTTCATTAAAACAGCTAGAAATGCATTTCTGAATATTGACAACTCTCCAGTAGCTGTTATAATGATAGTATTGACCTAAAATGACCTTCCTGTACTTAGAAAAAAGAAAAAGAAAAGAAAGAGTAGCCTATGAAGTGGCGACATCGGATTTCCTCTCAAAATCTGTGTGGTCCTTTACCATATGTCTGATGCCATATAACCGTAAATAAAATGTGTTGAGTGCATCATTAAATAAAACATTTCTTTCTTTCTTTCATAGCAATAAAAGCCTGGCAAAATTGAGGTCATACCGCAAGAAGTTAAAAAACAAAAGTTTGACATGCAAGAGTCTAAATCGGTGTACATGGTAACCAGAGACCAGACATTTATTTTGTTTGGTCTTACTTAACATAATAGAATTGTGTAGCAAACTCTAAAACTTGCATTATTAATTGTGATTTGATACTGAACTAAATTTCCTCAGGGGTTTTTCTTCTGTGAGTGTAACAATTGCCTTTGCCCTCCCCTCCCAACTAGGTACAGTCCTGTTATAGATGTTGATTACCATGTGTTTTTCTTTCTTTCTTTTCAGAAATACTGGAAAAATTTCCTACTTCGACACAAATTTCACACATCAGATTGGCTCTGGCAGCAATATCTAAAATAGTTGCTGATGATGATGTAGAAAATTTTGATCTGGCATTGACCTTAATTGAAGAGATTAATATTTATTCCAAAACTAAGATTTACAAACAACTGAAAGAATCATTCCGAAAGAAGGTAAGATGCAACACATATCAATGCAAGTGAAAATAGACAAACTATGTCTATTAAGATTTCATTAGTTATACATTTATATTGTAATTTAAACAACAACAATGTATCTTCATTAGAAAACAAAATATGTCAAATGTGTAGTAACAATTTTATTGAAGATGAGTTGCATTTTATATTTCTTTGTAAAGCATAGATCTGCAAAATATATATCTTCTTACGTAAGTATCAGAATCTTGCAAATATTGTGAAAATAACGATACACACATTGAGGCTGCCCTTAAGTAAGCAAACAAAAACAAATTACAATTGAAAAAAATAAAATTTAAATGAACTCTTGAATTAAGTGCTATTATTAAAATGTTGTGTTTATTGTCGACAATAAATTGTTTAAAAATTTGCATATGTTACATTCGAGGTGTTTTAAATGAGAAAAATCCAATATGTCCGACTTTTGAAATGAAAACAGCCAACTTCTACTATAACAAACTAATTATCATGGTCCCTTCCAGTTCATTATAAGAGTACTTTTTATCATATTTCATAGATCATAAGTTTATTATAAAGTTAATCTTTAAAGGCATACTGTCACAGATTTAAGAACCTTATTTCTCTGAAAATGGATAATAAATAAAAATTACATTAATCGTTGGAAACCAAATTTAGCTATCAGATCACCTCAGCTGAACCATGATGGAGTGAAATCCATGTCCCTCTGGGCAATTTTAGTTTTTGAATTATGGACCATTGCCATAATTCATTTATTTTTACAAAATGTCATTAATAAATGGAGTATGGTGGTTATGAAGATGGTTGAATAAAGTACATTTAGGGACACATCAAATTATTTTTGTTCAGGTAAACATTTGTTAGATAATTAAATAGGTCAGTGATCTGTGACAGTATTATGCCTTTAAGTCTTTAATGTGAAGTCTATATTCGATTTTGATGTGTTTTAATTTCAGACTAATGAAAATGCAGACACACTGAAAAGAGTTTTAGGAGGCTGTGTGAATGTTTTAGAAGCAAAGCTACCATTAAGAAATGAGCGGCAGGTAACCACATTTTTATGAAAGAAAAAAGGCAGACACTGTTTATTTACCAGTGATACAAAAAGGTCATTTGATATATGATCCATGGAGTGGGATGTAGCCCAGTGGTAAAGTGCTTGTCTGATGCACGGTCGATCTAGGATCTCTGTTAGTTGATGACATCTTAAAAATTACATCAAACTCAGGAATGTCACTTTAACTGCAA
Organism: Dracogyra subfuscus; assembly: GCA_016106625.1. Classification (NCBI taxonomy): domain Eukaryota; kingdom Metazoa; phylum Mollusca; class Gastropoda; order Neomphalida; family Peltospiridae; genus Dracogyra; species Dracogyra subfuscus. The sequence goes on from JAECMU010089336.1 coordinate 3,974, forward strand.
CATTTGACCAAACCAAATTCACTAGCCATCAGGCATGGCAACAGTAGTTATTTAATAGCCCAACATTGAATATCACTAGCCATGGGAGTGCATGGGGCTACCATAATTTAGAAGCTGTGTGTGAACTTCATTATCATGCTGTTGAGTTGGACTAATATTGGTCTCCACCAGGAAAGACAAAACAGGACAATACATATCACAAAACAGGACAATACATATCATGAACTTTGTTACACCAGTTGTGGAACACTGGTTGGAATGAGAAATAGCCCAATCAATCTGTGCATCAAGTGATTTAAAACTTGATGTGATTACTCATGGCCTCATTTCAGCAGAGTGAGTTTCAACTCACCTTGATGTGGCAACAGCGGGTTTCCTCTCTCAGTATCTGTCTGGTCCTTAACCATATGTCTGACTGACGTCATATAACCGTAAATAAAATGTGCTGAATGTATCATTAAATAAAAACATTTACTTCCTTCCTTCCTCACCTTGATTTTGCTCATAGCAGAGACTGAATATCCTCACTATGAACTCCAAAATTTTGAAATTAATGTATATCATATTTTGGAAATAACTCTTCATATATACAGTGGAACCTCGTTAGTCCAGACTCCAGTAGTCCGGAATCCTCACCTTACGGACGTTTTTTTTGCAAAACGAAACGACCACTCAGTAAAGTTATTCATTAATCCGGAACTTCGGCTTCTGGAACCGGACGGTCATAAATCTGAACCAAATGTAAAAAGTAAAGGCAAATTGCTTCGTTTGACCGGTCGCCGCTGATTGCACATAAAAGTAATCTGCCAATTAACGCTCAAGGAATCGACAGGGATAACATGGCTGCACGGGGTTTCACACCGCATGTTATTTAACCATTCACCTGTGTTTATTTAGTGTTAGTCAGATTGAGCACAAGTGTTGTTTTTTTTGTGTTGTTTTTAAATAGAATTTCTTTGATCAATGACCAGACTGGCTGTTTTATTTTATGGAAAAAAAAGAAGAAGAGTATTTTATTTTTTAAAGTGAGCAACTCGTGATCATACCCTACGGTACCCCATTACTTGGTTTTGTAACTACCCTCTTAACTTAACTGTTTGATTTATTACGGAATACTGTTCGTAATTGTTTTGACGTCCAACTCAAGAGTATTGCCAGTCACCCAAAACAAAGACAAAGGAAACGACTTTATATGTTATTGCTATCAAAACACTGGCTTGCGCCTCTATCACTAGTGGAAAAGTGCTCATTTACTTTCACGCCAGTTTTGAGGGAGTTGTATTTCTGTGCTAGGGGCGGAGGGATTATCATGTTGGCGTTTATATTATATCAGTAGATATAGCAGAAATTAATTATAATTTGCCGTTTAATATGTTTAAAATATAATCTGTAAACGTAGAAACTTTAAACTAGTAATGATTGTATATAAGTGAGAAACAATATGCATTCAGATTCCTCAACAACGTTCCCACTTTGTGGAAATGAACTCAACCACGTGGCCTAGATTTACAACATTAACCGGTACGACAAAACACGATTAATAAAAGTTAAAACTTGTTGTCGCTAGTAATCAAACATTTAGTATCAACAATGCAACATGTCTTAAACAGTATTTCATTTTATTTAATCGAATTTTCTAACTTTATGACAAGCATCTGGCAGTACACTATTGAATAGTAGACTGGTCTCACGGACATACAAATAGCTTATTCACACCACGAGGCGGATCAACAGAACAAAACTGGTTTGGTTCTAAAAATCAAATGTTTTTATTTTGTTTGTGAATCAAGGGAGGTTACTCATCACGTACATTTCAGTAATCCGGAAATTCGTTAATCCGGACGTTTCTTTTAATAACCAAACTGTCCGGACTAACGGGGTTCGACTGTACATTTAACTTATATCACATTTTTTAAAATTAACGTATATCACATTTTGTAAATAACTCTTCATATATACATTTAACTTACACTGACAAGCAGTTTCATAAATTATCATATATTGCATTTTGGAATATGCATTTAACTTATACCAACAAGCAGTTTAGAAATTAATTTGCTGAATTTCTTTTCAGACCCATCAGTCTCCATCCATGCGGATTCTGAGCGATCGTTTGTTGGATCACCTCCAAACAGGATCCCATGATGGGTTACTGGAGCTTGTCAAATTACTGGGTTCTCACACTCAAAGGTTAAAGCTAGGTGGTATACTGTATATACTGTTCGGTATCAGTATCGTGTCAGTCGTGCCAATTTACCATACTGAGCAAATCTTAAAACTTTTGGTATTGAATTTTTTTTCCAACCATTTAGTAAAGCACTAACACGATACCTGAAAAGGGGAGGAAGAGACAGAGAGACAGAGAGAGAGAGAGAGAGAGAGCGAGCTGGGGACAATATGGATGGATGGAGGGAGAGACAGAGAATGAGTGTGTGTGTATAGAATAGAATAGAATAGATGTTTAACGACGCCCCAGCACGAAAAATACATAGGCTATTTGATGTCAAACTATGGTAAATGCAAAAAGAATGTTTAAATTAAACACAGTGTAAAGAAGTGTGAAATTGTTTTAAATATCACAGATGAGTAATATTAAAATTTATAATAAAAGTCAGTATCATGAAGACATTGCAATAAAAGATGATTCCATCACATTTCTTTGTCCAAATATATCTTTTTCTAGTTTCTTTAAAATAATTGCACTCCACCAAAATGTGGCATACTGTCAGAGTACACTGACCGTGCTCGCACTGAGGTGGAGGATCCTTCTTCAAGATAAATGAATGAGTCAATACGTATGACTGACGACTATTTGATCCTGCCTGCACGGTCTGTAATAGGACTGCCACTCCCAGAACTGGCTTGTCATCATGAAGCTTGTGTATGGAATTTAATTTTATTTAGATTAATTTAGTGGGTTAGCCTTAACTCAAGCATGGATTTAAAGCAGAGTATATTGAAATATTGTGAAATATTGTGTCCATACCGAATACCGTACCGATACCAAGGTAAATCCCCCCCCCCAAAATACTGATACCGAACTGAAGGTTGTTCTCTCAATTTTATTGCTGATTATTTAAAACCAATAAGAAATGTGTGTCACATTTTGTCGATTGTATGTATTATAGTCATAAATGGCATGAAATTGTTCAGATATATAAAAATACACATCAGTGATTTTTTAGTTTTACAGTTGGGTAAAACAAATCACACACATTGGTCTATGTTCAAGGGAGTTAATTCAATAGTACTTTAGAAATTTAATGCAGGATTTTCAATTATTAAAAACAAAAATCAAAATAACCTTTATTAGAAATGAAATCATAACTAACTGTGTTTTTTTAATTATTATTATTTAACGACGCACTCAACATATTTGTTTTACAGATATATGGTTAAGGACCACACAGATATTGAGAGAGGAAACCGCCATCACCATGGGTTACTCTTTTCGATTAGCAGCAAGTTTGTTTTTATATGCACCATCCCACAGACAGGGTAGCACATACCACTACCTTTGATATAACAGTGATGGTATGCTGGCTGGAACATACATAATGTCATTTGATATTTGACTAACTTTGCCAAAACATTTTTATATAGTTTTAATTTGTTCTTTATTATAAGGTTAACTTTACATAAAAAATGTTTAGGACCAGCTTAAGACCCTTCGTATGTACACACAAATTTTATAATGTTGGTATAATCGATGGATTATTATTTTATATTATTTATTTGTTACATCTCAGTTTGAAGTGTTAAAGGCATATTGTCACAGACCTGATCTATTTAATGACCTAACAAAGTATTACCTGAACAAAAATAATTTGATTTGTCCCTTAATGTACTTTATTCAACCATCTTCATAACCACCATACTGAGCATACTCTATTTATTAATGATGTTTTGCAAATATAATTGAATTATGGCAATGGTCTATAATTCAAAAACTAAAATTGCTGTGAGGTTTGGGCCTGGATTTCAGTCCATCATGGTTCAGTTAAGGTGATGTGATTATAGCTTGATTTAGTTTTTAACAATTAATGTAATTTTTATTTTATTATTCATTTTTAGAGAAATTATGTTCTTAAATCCATGACAGTATGCCTTTAATGTTTATTTAGATTCCTTTGACTGACGTTGTTATATTTGTGTGTTTACAGTCATGAAGAATTGTCAGACAGTGCACAGAGCAGACCCAGCAGCTCCTTTTCAATACTGACCGGCAGACCTGTCGTACTGGACAACACAAGGTATGCCTTCACTTGGGACTCTACTGTGAAATAAGGGGCGGGATGTAGCCCAGTGATACAGCACTCGCTCGATGCGCAGTCGGTCTGGGATCGATCCCCATCCATGGGCTCATTGGGCTATTTCTCGTCACAGCCAGTGCACCACGACTGGTATATCAAAGGCCGTGGTATGTACTATCCTGTCTGTGGGATGATGCATATAAAAGATTCCTTGCTGCTAATCTGAAAGAGTAGCCCATGAAGTGGCGACAGCGGGTTTTCTCTCTCAGTATCTGTGTGGTCCTTAACCATATGTCTGACGCCATATAACCGTAAATAAAATGAGTTGAGTGCGTTGTTAAATAAAACATTTCTTTCTTTTTCTACTGTGAAATAGGGGGATACATGTAACTTTTCTGTTTCAAGTGTTACCCGTACCCGAATTAGTGTTATTCTGTCGCCAATTTAGATTTACGGACCTCGCTGTGAAAACACCTTGAAGGGATCAAGTCAATAAAGAGATGGGAAGGTGAAGGGTGGCACATTCATTTGGGCATGACCTCTGATATCATTAAAAATCCTGACTAGGGCCCATATATTCGAAGCAATTTTAACCTACGAAATCGTAAATTATGTGTGTGCTGTAGTGACATCACAACCTACGATAGTTTTACTATTTCGTAGTGCTAAGATGCCTTCGAAAATATGGACCCTGGACAGTAGTAGAATGTGTTTTATTTTAGGGATATGCATGTACGTAAAATTTGGAATAAAATTTAATATATTAAAAACAAAATTGGGGGGTGGGTGATTAAAAAGGAGGGGTTTTGACAAGGATTTAACCTTTTGAGCAGCTGATATATGGTGAAACCCCTTGAAACTGGACACCCACAGAACCAAATATCAAGTCTATAGATTTAAGGGTTAACAAAGATGCCTTTCCTTTCCTTTCATCTGTAGCTTTAGTTTTTAGGGGTACCCGGTTTAAAGAGGTTCTGTACTAATACAGTGAAGCTGTCTAAACCGGGCCCTGAACAAACCGGAATCCTGTCAAAACTGTCACCAAGTTTCATGATCCCAAAACATTCGAAGTTCAAAAATGCAACCCACTGAACAGCAGATAATGTTTAAAACATAAAACAGTATTAGCTCCCTGGCATGATCCGGTTTAGACTGGTATTTCTGTATTTAAGAAAAGGGGACTGCGAAAAAGAATCTGGCTTTGAGGGAATTCCGGCTTACAGAATTTAGATAATTAGTGGCCATGAAACTTGGCGAGTTTTGATAGGATTTCTTTTAATTTATCAGGGTCCAGTTTAGATGGGTTTCACAGTATTAGAACAGAACCTGTTTAAACTGGACACCCCTGAAAACTGTGACTACAGCTGAAAGTAAAAGGAAAGGGATAGTTGTTTATTTGGTCTTGTGGGTGTCAGATATGAGGAGTTTCATTTTATTATTTAGCAGCTTTTAAAGACTGGTAGATACAGGGTTTGCAGCCCGGTAGCGGCTCCCACCCAGAGCGAGTACCACTCAATGGGAAGGTGTAAAACCACTATACCCTCTTCTCTTAATAACCACTAACAACTAACCCACTGTCCTGGACAGACACCCAGATAGCCGAGAGGGTGTGTGTGTGTGTGTATGCCCCCCACCAGGACAGTATGCTTGAACCTTAATTAGATGTAAGCACGAAAATAAGTTAAGAAAGAAAGAAAAAAGAATAAATCCAGTTTTAAAATATTTTCTTAGTCACTCCATCATGCAAAAAAGAATAATTTCATTGTAGATATTTTTTCCCTTTATTTTTTAGTACTGTGGAAGGAGACCAGATCTACACCGTGTCGAGCAGCAGTGACAGCGGTCCGCTGACTCAGTCTGGTGTGACGGGCAGAGAGCAGGAGACATGTAGCCAAGATCATGTCAGCGAGACAGACGAACACGAGGACATGCTCTACCAACAGGTAAATGAAGGAAGGAACATTTTATTTAACGACACACTCAAAACATTTTGATTACGATTCTATATCGTCGACCAGTATCTATCTGTGATATTTCTATTTTTGTACAGTTCTTTACATTGTTTTTATTTAAATCTAGAATTGTTATATTGATATTGATCATCACTTTATTTGTTTTCATTACCATAGTTTGACACCCAATAGCCAATGTAGTTTTCATGCTGGGGTGTCATTAAACATTCATTCATATCGTCAACCACGACTGGTATATCAAAGACTGTGGTATGTA
>JAECMU010089373.1:0-12283 GCA_016106625.1 Dracogyra subfuscus
TTCTCGACATAACCATATGTCCGACGCCGATATAACCGTACTTAGAATGTGTTGAGTGCGTCGATAAACAAAACAAAACAAAACAAAATCCTCTCTAAGGCTGTGTCAAAATGATCATATGTTTGACACCCAATAGCCGATGATTAATAAATCAATGTGCTCTAGTGGTGTCGATGAACAAAACAAACAAGGCTAGACAGCACCATGCACTTCTGAATGCATTTCAATTTAAGTTCTATATTAGAATACATTCTGTAAAAAAAAACCTCTGGTATTTTAAGGAAGTAGCTATAGTCCTAGGTAACCACATTAAAAACCCCATCAATATAGATTCACCCTTAAGCCATAGTACAGCCACATTTTTTCTCTCTCTTATTTGTTGTTATAATTTAGTAATAGAAATAACAAACAATTTAAAACCACCAAGTTAGTTCAGCCTACTTGTTATTATCAAAGAAAGATTAGAGAAAAACAAACATTTCTGTATTTTATTTGAATTTGTTCCTTCACGGATGGGGGCATATGTTGAAGCCCAATATGTCCCAACTACAATTTTGGGCAGTTGAGGCAAAATGAAGAATTTTTTTAATGCGTGTAATTTTAAGACTAAATAAAACGTCTTGAACAGAATTAATTTCATTAATACACTACACACATAGGTCGCCATAAGGAACTGTATTTACTTTAACAACAACAACAACAACTTCTACTGGTGCTGTCGCTACCACTACTACTGCGACCATCATCACTAATAATAATACTATTTGGTCAAACAATACCACACGCCAAATAAAATATAATACGGTACTAATTTCAAAGTGCATAGATGTTGAAAAATAATTTAATAATAAAATGATATTGGTTCTTTTTTTTCTGTTTTTTTTTTTCTGTTTATTTTCGTTTTTTTCTGTTTTTTTGGCATTATCATACAAATGCCTTAATAAACTTACACCACTTCTTTTAATGTTATTTATCAACTCATTTTGTTATTATCAGCGTTTCATCCTCCATAAAGTAAATAATATTAACTCAGTTAATAGCATGCAATATCGACTGACAGAGATTCCAAAATAACTTCTATATTCATTATTTTAAAATAAAATATACAGAGTTACATAGTAACAGCAACAGCCGCAGCTCTGCCATATTCATCAATATATTGATGAATACTCAAACCAAAATGACAGTTTTATTAACTATATCTGCAAGAACATCTGTCAACTCTATGCTAGGTAACGAGTTAAAGTAACCAGAATTAGATTTAGGTAAATACATGTTCTTGCTTAGAACTCCGCATCAGTGGTAAATAAAAATCTTAAACTGTTTCTATGTTCTGAAGAAAAACGTATATAATAATAATAATAATACGAGTGGTGTTATATGAAAGCGCCACGCACCCGAGTTGAAGTCTGGAGGTGTGTTTTTCACATCCTGGTTTCCGCTAGCTGCCTGACTCAGCAGTAAATCCAGAAGTTCTGATCTGAAAAGACAAAGAGTCGGTAAAAGATAATTAAGTACGATACTTATTTTTGCTGACACAAGTAGTAATTTTTGGTGTTAATCGCATCGGGGCATCTTAAGACAGGTGGGCTTCTTAAAGGGGTTCTATCAAAGTTACAAACCGGCCTCGGTGGTGTAGTGGTTAAACTACTTAAGACTTATGGCTGGTAGGTATTGGGTTCGTATCCCGGCTCCCACCCAGTTCGAGTTTAATGATTCATTGGGTAGATGTAAGGCTACTACACCAACTTCTCTCTTAACTAACCACTAACCAACTGTTCTGGACAGAGAGCCCAAATTACAGCACGAAGATAAGTATAAACGAATTAATAAAGTTACATAATGACGGCTCCCCGCCAAAAGTTTATAAGTGTGGTATTAAATTTTAAGGATTAAACCTTGAACTATAGTATTATATGCACATAAAAGCTCATATATTTACTATTATTATTATTATTATTATTATTATTATTATTACGGGAATCTCTGTAAAAGGTGACTGGTAAGTAACGAGAGTGACGTCACTTTAACGTATTCATATTTTGATATAAAATGTCTACTTATACTCCTTCACCATCAATTCAAAACGAAAACCAAACTAAAAAACAACAAGAATTCAGTAAGAAACGTGTGTGTGTGTGTACTATAATATTCTGGCGTCAATTATGCAAAGATTGTGTGGGTTTGATTAATTTAGTAGCTATTTATCATATTTTAACCCAAACAGGCACTTGTAACTATTATAATATGCCTTCAGTACAAATCAATTTGTGCAATAATTATTAAATGTTTCGGGACAATAGGAAAGACTCTATAAAGCCTATTGTTTCGGTTTAATAGTAGCTAGATGGGCGACTGCTTGCGGGTGTCTAGTCGTGTACATATTGACATATTGCTAGTGCTGCACAATAAATGGCCGTGGTATGCTTCATTTGGACTTGTAATGTGCATATAAAAAGAACAGAATATATTCTAATATAGAACGTACATTGAAATGCATGCAGAAGTGCATGGTGCTGTGCAGCCTGGTTTGTTTTGTTTGTCGACACCACTAGAGCATATCAATTTATTAATCATCGGCTATTGGGTGTCAAACATAAGGTCATTTTGACACAGTCTTAGAAAGGAAACCCGCTACATGTTTTCATTAGTAGCAAGGGATCTTTTATATGCACCATTCCACAGACAGGGTAGCACATATCACACGACCTTTGATATACCAGTCATGGTGCACTGGCTGCAACGAGAATTAGCCAGTGTGCCCACTGAAGGAGTGTGCAGCCAGAGCAATGGAAATAAATTTAATTGAGTCGCCCTTATCAAAAGTATTTTCATTGTGCCGTACATGTCATTTCATATTCCAAAACGCCAATTGAAAGAAAGAAAGACATGTTTTATTCAATGACGCACTCAACACATTTTATTTACGGTTATATGGCGTCAGATATATGGTTAAGAACCAGACAAATATTGAAAGAGGAAACCCGCTGTCGTCACATTTTATATGCACCATCACATACCACGGCCTTTGATATACCAGTCGTGGTGCACTGGCTGTGACGAGAAATAGCCCAATGGGCCCACCGACGGGGATCGATCCCAGACAGACCGCGCATCGAGCGAGCGCTGTACCACTGAGCTACGTCTCGCCCCAGTAGAAAACGACCGTTATCGTTTAATGGTAAAGTGTGGCAGGTACTAGGATCGCCTCCCGGTATCAGCAGCCACATAGAGCAAGTTTTATCGGACCAATGGAGATGTGTAGAAACATCACACAAAACTTCACTTCACATCACTTCAAAACAACTAACCATCAATCCTTGGTCATAGAAGACAACCCAGACAGCCGAGGCATGGGCCCTGAACAGCGTGCTTGAACGTTTTGTGGATATACGCCCGACAATCAAGTTAAAATGAAATATTTGCACGAAGAAGGAAGGAAGAAGCACATGTTTTATTTAACGACGCACTCAACACATTTTATTTACGGTTATATGGCGTCAGACACACATATTTTGAGACGAAACTCGCCGTCGCCACTTCATGGGCTACTCTTTTCGATTAGCAGCAAGGGATCTTTTATGGATCACTGGTCGATGCAAGTGGTTTACACCTACTCATTGAGCCTTGCTGAGCACTCACTCAGGGTTTGGAATTGGTATCTAGATTAAAAAACCCATGCGCGACTGGCACCCGAACCCAGTGCCTACCAGTATGTAGACCAATGGCCTAATCACGACGCCACCGAGGCCGGTCTATTTGCACGAACACACAAATTGTATGCTCATTGATCGGTTTTACTAGGGTAGAATGTTGCCGAACAAATATCTTTTTCGTCTGTTTTGAGTTCATACAAGATTCGATATTCTTCGCTGGGTTTCACTCACGTTAAATTGCTTTAAGAAAAGGACGCAGGGGAAAGAAACAGAAAGAGAGAAAGAGAGAGGAAAAAAATCATTTGGTTTTCTGTTTGTCAGTCTTGGAAATATCAGAAATTAAATTAACTCCAAAGCCAACTGCATGTCTAGGATGCAACCGCTTTCAGAAAGAGATACAGCTTTAGTTACACTTCTCAGTTTCGAATAGCAATAATTAATATTTCTCTAGGAAGATACCAGCAGCAAAAACAGCGAAGTCAGCAAGTTTATCTTATATAGAAATTTGCTCTAATCTTTCAATTTCCTTTGGATTAAGTAGCCTAACATTTATTTTAACTCCGAGAAATTTGCTTTGCTAGTGCCATCGAAACCAAATATTTATTCGCGGAATTGAAACACGCGACCTTCAAAAGGCAAACATACGTTTCGAAAAGTTCTCTTAATGTGGAGTAGTCTGACTGAATAGATTTTATGGTATTCTTAAAAGCAATAATAGAAAATTTGATTTGTCGTGGCTTGTTTTTCCAGGCTGACGGTTCGTGTCGCCGTTCCGGTAGACAGCGTTGATTAGTTTAAGTAAACGTATACACGCATTGATATTCCGATTACGTCGAACCAGTACTGCAGTGTTAGAGTGCACTGCGTATAACGATCACCTGTAAATAACGGATGATTCCAGTACAACAAACACGATGATGCAGGGCTATCAGATATTTCCCTTGAAATAAAATGAATACGTACCTAAATATATTTAGACGATCTAGTCATGAAGACCATTAACTGTAAAACTCTTTAAAGAGACATTCCCAAGTTTGCTGCAATTTTTAAGATGTCATCGACTAACAGAGACAGTTTTACGATTGTAATTACGTATCAAATATATTTTTTCTGCATAAAATATTTAGTGGCTGTATATTAAACGTGTTTCTGATCGTGCTGATATTTGTACTACGTTAAATTTCATTTTATTTCTTATAAATATTAAGACGACCAGAAATATATTGAATATACAGACACTGATATTCTAAAAAATTTTTATATATTTAATATGTAAGTCGGAAACATCTTACAATGCAGCAAACGCAGGAATGTCCCTTTAAAGTGATCGTACCCAACACCCCAAAAAACCCTGCTGCTGGTAATGTACTTGGTGACAAACAACAACGGGAGGCACCACAGCAGCTGTGAGGTCTAATTAACGAGCTACTCTCGATCTAATAAACTCCAAAACTATATTAGCTCTGTATCTTTTTTCTTTCGGCCGACCGTTCATAAAATTGCGCCAAAATTCCTTCATACTGAAATGCGCACCTTTTCTCTTTGGCATAATTAATGCTCCATTCAAAATTACATAGCCCCACCACCACCAACCCCACCTGCTACCGATCGTGATCATACTGCTGATGCTCCCTTGCGCCCACGACAGGCGTGCGCTACAACAGCTTGTTCTGAATGTGCACGTTAAACCCTATGACATGACATGACATAAACATTACAGGGTATTTTGTTCACTATTAGAACGGTTTTCGATAATTGAAATTAGACATTGAATAATATGTTATTATTTAGATTATTCAGTTCCAGACATCTGAAGTGAATCTGGTTATTCCGGTGTTTCTAATGCCACAAACTACGTTTTACTTCATATTTTTCGTATCTCTGAGAAGTAACGGTCATGGACCACAGCTATTGTTGAGGACATTACACCGCGTCAACGTCGCAGACTTCTGTGTCACTCTGCTGTAACGTTACCCAAATGTGTCACAGGTTTATAGATTAACCAGATTTATGGCTGAAACTAGGGTTTGCGACTTAAGCAATTTAAAAATTAAAGGGACATTCCTGAGTTTGCTGTACGTTTTAAGATGTTATCGACTAACAGAGGCATTTTAACGATTGTAATTACATATCAAATATTTTTTTTCTACATAAAATATTAGTGGCTATATGTTAAATGTGTTTGTGATCGTTTTAATATTTGTACTATGTTACATTTCATCTTATTTCCTATAATATAGTTTTTTCGTACGTACAAAATTATTTGAAGACAAAATCCAGTTTGGGCTTCTTACAAATATTACGACGACCAGAAACACATTGAATATACATATATTAATATTCTAAACAAGAAAATATATTTAATATGCAAGTTTAATCGTAGAAATATTTTATTAGTCGGAAACATCTTACAATGCAACAAACTCAGGAATGTCCCTTTAATATAACGTTATAAAACACTTCCATTGTGTACTTCATTATCGAATTATTAATCTTCTATCTTAAAGGGACATTCCTGACTTTGCTGCTACTTTTAAAATGTTATCGACTAACAGAGACGTTTCGACTACTGTAATTACATATTTTCTGCATAAAATATTACTTAAAATAACGTGTTTCTGATCGTTCTAATATTTGTACAAGGTTAAATTTCATTTTATTTCCAAAACAAAAAGAGAAGATTTGTTTCGAAGGTACGAAATTATTTGAAGACAAAACCCAGTTTGGGCTTCTTACAAATACTGAGATGACCAAAAACACATTGACTATACAGATACTGATATTCTAAACAAGAAAATATATTTAATATGTAAGTTTAATCGTGGAAGTATTTTATTAGAGGTAAACATCTTACAATGCAGCAAACTTGAGAATGTCCCTTTAATCGTCTTTCTTTAAACGTAAAGTACTACCATGTAGTGAGGTAGTATTCAGTCGTTTTATTAAAATTCCATACGTTCGTCTATCCATACATTTGTATGTCCGCCCATTCATACATCTGTCTTACTTGTTGGTTCTTTGTTGCTTTCACCCCAAGTGATTACCAAATACAGCACTGACAATAATTATATAGTTTATACACACTTGCACATGTTGATTGCGTCCAAATTAAAACTAGCGCCCACGTCAGTTTTCTTGACATTACAAAATACTTTCAATAGGAAGAGAGAAAAGAACCATTAATATATTAATATTGCTATTTCTGGAAACAGATCTGTAAGTAATGAATATGCATGTTACTGTGGCAATCAGCCTAATCTATTACCCGTTTTTCAAAGCAAAACAAAAAAGCCATTAGCTATAAAACAAAAGAAAAGAGAGAGAGAGGGAGATCGAGAGTCGAATTAGTCAACGACGAACACAGACAAATAAATCTTGGTCAATAAGCGAACAAATGTGCAGCACTTCGGACTCTGACCCCGAATCAGCCATACACAAACACACAGCGGAATTATCTCTGTTTATCGTGATAATTGTATCATTGATTTGTGATCGCTTTGTACCGAGGTGTGTCTTAGCTCGAACAGTCTCGTGTATGGAGTGTAAATATTGCTTGATTTACAATCAGCCCTTCCGCTAGTCCCACGTGTGTTTCGAATACTACGAAGCACGACGAGTCGCATAATCAGATGGTATCGCTGCAAGCCCGTTCTACATACGTAAAAGTCCCAGCGCGGTGTAAAACAGTAAGGGCTGCAGAGTCTGGCGAGGCACACCTTATCTCCACCTCGGGACCCGCGCCAACACGTGAAATACGTTTATCGTGAAGACACACCGTCCCAGAGCATCTCCCTGGCGAATTCAGGATTACGTTGGCGTCGTGCGCGGCGGAATTATTGGTTCCATGCTGGCCCATATGAAATAATGCTAGTATTACATTTGGAGATATACATATCTATACAGGGTGTATGCTACCAAATCAAATCCCATAGACGACACTAGTAACATACGTGTCTACAAGTCCCACCTGCAGCTTGCCAATCGACATAAACACCTCAAATATAAGTACTACCATCTCTCACCATTAAAGTGAATCAGACAAAATTGGAGGTGAAGGTGCTCATTTCAGAGACAACGGGTAGCGTCTATGACTACCCTAGTTGCGCACAAAATTTGAGTACTTTGTTTTACAGGTACCCCATACATTTTGCAAGCACAAGGCTACTTAACACGGTGGTACTAAATCAAATAAAATTGCATTCATTTTAAGCCCAGATAAAAGTTTTTTTTACAACCAACACATCCACATTAATCACCAATCACATGACTTGTGGTGTTAACTTCTCGAACTTTGACCCAGCCGGAAATTATTTGGTTTAGTACTACCTACAGAACGTTGATCGTGGTACATTTAATTCTCACACTCCTGTTAGATATGTTACAATGACATAGAGAATACTATGTATCAGTAGTGGTAAAAAGGGTTGTTTTTAAACATACCTAATGAGAGAAAGCGAGTCTTATACATTTTATAAGAGATGCAAGATAATAGTCCAGAGTATATGTGCAAAATATTATCGAATCATGCACGTTTTGGTAGTATCATTTGACGTGGTACACACACACACACACACACACACACACACACACACACACACACACACACACACACACACACACACACACACACACACACAGACACACACACACACACACACACACACACACACGCACGCACATACACACACACACACACACACGTTATACATTATAGAGACAATTATAAAACAGTAGAGACATTGAAAGATGACCGCTGTAGATATTTCTTAATATTATGACATGTATAAAGTAACACAAAGTACTATTCTTGGCCATTTTACTGTTACATATGACCTCAAAATGTATTTATTGTGTTTGTGTGCACGTTTCATGCTTTTATCAAAAGGTGCACGA
The DNA here is from genome assembly GCA_016106625.1 of Dracogyra subfuscus. Taxonomy (NCBI): domain Eukaryota; kingdom Metazoa; phylum Mollusca; class Gastropoda; order Neomphalida; family Peltospiridae; genus Dracogyra; species Dracogyra subfuscus. Next base: position 8,550 of record JAECMU010089373.1, read on the forward strand.
TTTCATTCAGATATCATCTGCACTATGACTAGTATATAGTAGGACTCGAGTCTAGTTTTCTGATTCTTAAAATATCCCCACGTTAAAAAAGATATATTTATTCCAAACAAATCCATGTATGACGTATTTGCGTTTACATATTTAACCTGTACGTCACAGGGTAATCACAATACAAATTATGATCCGAATTTACTGTCTTTTTTTACTTGCACGCGTTTAACTACATACATTTACAATGGTTAAAGACATGCGTTTAACAAAAACAGTCTTCGTAACTCTGGCTCTATTTGTTTCCGTAGTGTTAATTGCATTGGATTATGTGGCTTTGACGTCTAAGTCATCACTGTAGATCAGCCTAATAGATGTCTTTAAACTGATCTCTCACATTACGCGTGCTAGGTTAGAGCTTGACATATGGCCCAAAACTTTCGCACAGAATTTTCACCATCAGATATGTCACAGAATAGGTATCGTGCATTTAAGACTTGATGTCCTAAAAGTATCCAACACAGGATACTAAATCTATAGTTTCACTAGGACGAGCGATTCAAATGCTAGCACTCCGTAGCATTGATGCGCCTGAACAGAACCACCACCGCCACCACCACCACCATCATCATCATCATCATCATCACCATCAACATCACCATCGTCATGATTATCATAATCACCATAATCATTAATATCATCATTAACATCAACATTCCTGAGTTTGCTGCAATATTTTAAGATGTTATCGACTAATAAAATATTTCTACGGTTAAACTTAGCTATTAAATATATTTTCTTGTTTAGAATATTAGTGGCCCTATATTAAACGTGTTTCTGGTCATTCTAATATTTGTACTAAGTTAATTTTCATTTTATTTCCTAAAAGATATTTTTCGTACGTACGAAATTATTTGAAGACGAAATCCAATTTGGGCTTCTTATAAATATTAAGACGACCAGAAACACATTAAATATACAGACATTCATATTCTAAACAAGAAAATATATTTTTTATGTAAGTTTAATCGTAGAAATATTTAATTAGTGGGAAATATCTTACAATGCAGCAAACTCGGGAATGTTCTTTAACGACGCATTCAACGCATTTTATTTCCAGTCATATGGCGAAATTACATAATTTCTTATACCAGTAAAAACCACCAATCAATAGGATACATTTCCAAACCAATTCGGCATTAACTAACGAATGATTTTTCCAGTGGTGGAAACAGAAATTGAATTAATTATTGCATCGCTGAATAGTTAAGCACAAGTTAATTAACTGTGGAGAAAATATTTGCTCGAAAAGATTTGTTTCAAGCATCACAGAACAAATTAACTTCAATATTTGGTGGTTATTAAAATGTACGTACATGCAACTTCAGCACATAAAATGATGATACATTTTTGGCATGAAGTAGTTTATGAAGCTAAAAAAGGTTTTTTCTATCTCCTGCGTTAATGCATCGATATCCATGTATGTACTAGTCAAACCCGACATATATACATACTATTTACATATTATAATTTATTATATACATAGCAGTGAAATATATAGATTTACAGAAACCATAAAAGTCATATCCGGTGAAAAGTCATATTGTCATTGTATTTTAGCTACAGTGAAAATATAGAAGTCGTATTTACTTTTTTCTAAAAGTGCATGATTAAATTATCTCCCTTCGTCTCGGTTCTTTGCATTTAAATTTGATGATTACCAATGCATCTAATCGTATTTGAAAAAAAGGTAATTTAAACAACTGTACCTATCAAAAAAGGGATAAGAAGTGCAATAACGATAAAATATCTAAAACGAATTGAATACGAAGCTAAATAATGATGACACGATGTAGTGTCATCGAGTGTAAGGGTAAGAATTTAACGGCGTTCGACTCGTTTTGTTTTTGTTGGAGTTTTTAGAGGATCACTTTGTCAGGTATGTTTGCAGCGCAAAATTGTTAAATACATTTTAATAAAGATAAATTGTAATCAAATTTCTTTTTAAAAGTCTGTGGTAAAGTACATTTTCTGGAAAAGTTCCATAGGAATAAATACATCATGACGTTACGTGTTTTCGATAGAATAAGCGAAAGATATTACCAAAAAGCGAAACATATTGTCAAAAATTAGGAAATATGTATATAATAAATATACCATTTCAGGGTGTTTTTCCCGAATACGATTTTTATGTCAACTCGTGGTGCTACGTCTTCTCGCCCTACATACGTACGTACGCTCGTATGCATGTATGTATGTTTGAATATGTGTGTGCATGCATGCGTGAGTGCATGTGTAAATGGACGTGTTTATGTATGTATGTATGTATGCGTGTATGCGTGTATGTATTTATGAATGTATGCGTGCATGTATGAATGTATGTATGCATATGTGCGTGTATGTGTGTGTATGTGTGTATATATGTATGTGTGTGTATGTGTGTGTATGAGTGTGTATGTGTGTGTATGTGTGCGTGTATGTGTGTGTATGTGTGCGTGTATGTGTGTGTGTGTATATGTATGTGTGTGTGTTCGTATGTGTGTATATGTGTGTGTTGTTCGTGTGTGTGCGTGTGCGTGTGTATAAATTGTCTAGAAAATATCAATTACTCCAGGACAGGTCATCTTACAGCATGCAATCAATGCGTCCAGAATAGTTTAATATGACGTGAAAATAAATTTTGAATGTGCATCAAAGTTAATTCAATGTTTGTTCAAAAGCAGTAGGTGCATGCTGTGGTTCGGTAATATAGTGCTATTAAGAGGTACGGCGGATCTTCGGATCGATTCCATTCGGCGGATCCTTTGCGCTTTGTCCTGCCCCAGTCAGTGTCCCACGATCACACTAAAGGCCACAACATTTATCATCTTGTCTGTGGAAAAACATGGCAAAGACTATTTGTTTAACTCTACCTCAACATGTTTTAATCTAGGGCTGTTTGGAAAGAAAGAAAGAAATGTTTTATTTAACGACGCACTCAACACATTTCATTTACGGTTATATGACGTCAGACATATGGTTAAGAACCACACAGATATTGAGAGAGGAAACCCGCTGTCGCCACTTCATGGGATACTCTTTTATATGCACCATCCCACAGACAGGAAAGCACATACCTTTGATATACCAGTAGTGGTGCAATGGCTATGACGAGAAATAGCCCAATGGGCCCAGGACTGTTTGGTGTTTAACATATGGTTATTCCGACACTTGGTCAGCAGAAACAAATCATCGGATATTGGAAGTCAAATATTTGTAAAAGTCTGACACGTAGTCATCAGAGGAAGCCCGCTACATTTTTCCATTAGCAGCAAGGGAACTTTTATATACACTTTCAAACAGACAGAAAAGCATATACGACGGCCTTTGACCAGTTGTGGTTCAATGGCTGGAACGGAAAAAAAAAGTTGAATGGATCCACCGAGGTGGTTCGATCTTATGGCGCAAGCACGTCGGGCGAGTACTCAACCGACTGAGCTAAATCCCGCCCGTAAAAGAGAAACAAAGGAAAACCGCTTTCGCAAATTTTAGTCTACTTCTACCGATCAACGGATGAATAATTATATACATATTTGTCCATAGACAGAATACCACGAACTTTGATGTATCAGTTGTGAGCGAGGCGCTTACTGAAATGAAGGAAAAACACCCAACAAATCAGCATAGGACGGTTGATCCTGCAACCCCTCGCACCTCAGGCCATCACTACACCAATGCACTGCACTCCACCCATCTCCTAACCGGCC
>JAECMU010089385.1:0-15916 GCA_016106625.1 Dracogyra subfuscus
TGTCATGAAAACAAAATAAACTTGTACTCAATTATAGTCAAATGTCATTATCATCAACTATATCGTCATGAAAACAAAATAAAACAAAATAAACTTATCCTCAATTATAGTCAAATGACATTATCATCAACTATATCGTCATGAAAACAAAATAAACTTGTACTCAATTATAGTCAAATGTCATTATCATCAACTACATGTATATTGTCATGAAAACTAAATAAACTTGTCCTCAATTATAGTCAAATGTCATTATCATTATTATATAATAAAGAAATATAAAAATGAGACAAAAACGTTTTGCGAAGGTGTAGTCAAATATTAGGAGATGATATTACATAATATGTTTTGATGTCCAAGTATTACTAAAAATTTATTAAAATCCTGCATTAAAATAGCTTTTTGCCTAAAAAGAAAAATGACCCTGAAGGTTGCATGGTACCAAAGAAGGGAGTTCTGTGTCTAAGTTCATGGTGTGTTTAATACCAGGGCTTCTAGATTACGGAAGATTACTCCCATGGCTAGTGACATTCAATGTTGGGCTAGTAAAAAACTACAATTGCCATGCCTGATGACTAGTGAAAACAAAATTGTCAAATGTTGCAGTTTAGTAAATATGAATATCTTGACCACACCTCAACCCCCAATGTTAGTGTTTTTAAGCCTTTCATCTCCCTCTTTAGGTGACATATCTGATTATTTAGTAAAATTGTCTTAACTTAAAGTAAAGTAGGGTTAGTGAATTTTTAATCATGGCTAGTAAATGTTAAAAATCAATGATCCCATGGCTAGTGGATTAAAAAAAAAAAAACATTCTGGAAGGCCTGAATGCATATTTGTCAATTTGTCTAACTGCACAGTTTAAAACCCGGGTGATCGTCACAGTGTCAAGTGTCACCTGTTTGGTGAGGATCATCTGTCGGAGTTTTCTCTCCGAGTTGTCGTTGAACAGATTCAGTTCCTCGATCTTACTCGTCAAGTCGTCCTTCTCACTGGTGCTGATCTCCAGGTCACGAGTCACTCGCCGAATGTCGTCCTAAATTACAAACAAATGTTAACACGTACTATAGGCATATACTATATAGTCATAAAACTTTTAGCATTACGCAAGCCAAAATCATGCCCAAGCGGAGGGAGGGTGTGTGTGTGTGTGTGTCTGTGTGTTTCAGGGGGCATCCCACCGTGAACATTTTAAAACTCAGAATGCCTGTAGATGCATTCTAAGCCTTTTCTGGGGCATTTTGTTTGCTATCTTTTTTCGAGTCAATTTTAAGAGGATATTTTATGTTACAGACAGCCTTGACCCATTCCCAGACTTTTCTGCATTACACACATGTGTACTGTGCGTAATGGGTGCTACACCTTTGTTTACAAACTAAAATAATAAACAGTGGCTGTAATGTTTGTTCTGTTTAAAAACAACACTGGAGCATTTGTTAATTATTCATCAGCTATTAGATGTCCAAAAACATTTAATTCTGAGAAAACCTTCTATATTTTGCCCATTAGCAATCTGATTAAAATCAGCTCTACTGATCTAGCCAGTAGATCTAATAGCATTGCGTGGACTCCCATGTCCAGGTGACATTTCATCTATAAATAACAATTTAAATATCGACTAATTACACTTCACTGTTTATAACATTATTCGGGAGCATACAAATTTGAAAAATATCGGGCGAGACTATTTATACAACAAGCAAACTTGTTGGTCTATTTCAACATTGAAAAAACAAGGGGAAAACTGCAGTAATAAGCTCTGGATTGTAAACAGATATTATGGCTATACCATCACAGGAGGTTTTATATTGTCTGTAAAAGTGCAAATAATAGATTCATTGCTGCCAATGGGGAAAATATAGCAGCAAGGAATCTATTATTTGCACTTTTACAGACAAGACAACACATAGCTTTCGATGTACCACTGTGACAAGGCAAAACCCAATGAGTCCACCAAGGACCACCTTGTGACCCAAGTACCTCGGACAAGGGTTCTATCATCTTGAGAAAATTAATACTAAAAGATTTATCCATTTGTCAGGAAATTCTTGGGCATATTGAGGAAAAGATCTGGTCAGGAACTTCAGCCAATTTTGACATCTGTTATAGCTACGCCCTTCTTCTGAAGTCAAAAGATTTCAAGTTAATGATTTATGATTTATGATTATTATACTATTTTCTAAAATACTTATCATAGTAACATCATTATTATCAGCTCTAGTAGTTTTAGGGTCCATGGATTCCTCAGAGATTTAATTTCCGTAACCCAATAAATTTACTTTTAAACATTTAAAACTCTTTAAGCTGTAAAACATATTAAAGCATTATTTCATGACAGTTGCTGGAGTTATCCTCCCCTAAGTCTATCTCTAGTGTCACAAACCTGCAGTCTCTTGAGCTGCACGTTCAGTAAAGTGTACGTCAGGTTTTTGTTGTCCAGTTCGTTAGTGAGTTCCTCAATTCGCGTCTCCAGATGGATTTTCTCCTCGTTGCTCCGCTCTCCATGCATGCGGTTTATTCTTCGCTCCAGCTGTTGGATGGCAAAGTCCTGAAACAGAAAATAATAATCCATGCATACATTGAACTCATCAGTGTTAAAACAGAAAACAACACTTATTTCAAGAGTACTGTTAAAGCAATACATGTCTCCATATGATCTAAGAATTTTTCTTATCTCCTAAGTTCAAGGGCCATAACTCCATCAAAATTGGTTAAATCATCATGAAAGTCTAACTTTCAGATCTTTAACTGTACATGATGAAGCTATACACAAAATTTAAGCTCAATATTTCAAGGCATTAAAAAAAAAAAAAAAACAATCTGGAAAACTACATGCAGGACAGACAGATATACAGACAGAGATGAAACCTATAGGCCCCTCTAGTTGGACCCCTAGGGGACTAACAATGCATGCATACACTGAACTCATCATTGTTAATACTACTTTCATTACAACTTTCTTTTTTTTTCTTTTCTTTTTTTTGGATTCAACATTGCAGAAGTGGGGTAAACTCAGTGATATTTTAATATTGTTTTCCTTTTAAAATAATAATTGTGTGAATTTACGAAGCCTGTTTATCTTATAAACAGGCTTCGTAAAGTTGGCCCAATGTATTCTCATAGTAAAAACAGAAAATATGCTGAAAATAAATCAGACACAAGACCTCATTGGTTTCCACTGCACTGGATTAGTAGTAACAATAGATAAAAATATTCTTCACCGATCAGTCAATAATAGTATTTCTTAGGTTTGATTTTCCTAATCTATAAGTCACCAATTATTTATCAACAAATAGAAAACATTCGATAACTATTGTTTGTCTCATAACATTTAATCACTTAACAAAAATATAACTGAAATTTATCTTTAGCAAATATTGAAAATCATTTGACATTTGTATAAAAACATAATATCCGATTCAGCAGTGTTTCAGAAATGTTTGGGTATTGTGCTATGGAATTGAATGCAATCAGTCAACATTGGGTATTGGGGGGAAATGGGTCAGGGTTTAAAAAAAAATCATACAGTAATCATAGCCTACGAGTAATTCATTTTGTCAAAAGGTTAAATTAAAATAAAAAAATGCAAAAACATTTGGGTATGGCACCATACCTGTTTTACCCTCTGAAAGAAACCCTGGATTCAGTACTGTTTCCACGGTAACAAGAGCAATACAAACAATATGTGCTGTGCAGGAACATTACATTTTATCCCCAAGGCTCTATTTCCTTCCGATGCACATGAAAACAATTGTTTAGTTCATTCTAAATACCAGGGTCCTATTCCACAAAACACTGTAAGTTAATGTCTGCAACAAGCAGTTATACCAGGCATACATTCACAAGTAAAGTGTTTGGCATCTATTTCACACAGAAAATGACATCATATCAGAAGATGGAACATTTTAAGGACAAAAGAAAATGAAATATGAGTACTTTGAACTATATTTGTTGTACTACATGTATAACAGTTATACAAATTGTGATCTAGTCGTAGATTTACGTTTACATACAAAACTAGGCGTACGCATGTTTTGTGAAATTGGGCCCTGGAATAATCTTGCACAACAATGAAATAAAACCATTTCATTAACTAAGTGACAATAAGTGCCGAATTTTACAACACCTCTTTTGCTTAAACGTATGTGTTAAAGCATTGTAAAGACATATGTATGCAGTTCAATATAGGTAAGACAAAAACAGGCTTTGCAAACTGGGCCCTAGGTCTCACTACACGGTTCACTTCCGGGTGAAAGGTCATTCATCACGGTCTACTATAGTTCCTAATTATGACACATGTTGTGGTGTACATGTTCACTGTTAGTACTTGCAGAAGAATTAAAGGGACTGGTTATTTGGAATACCAGGTCCTCAGGCTGCATTTTGCCCATGAGGTTTTTAAATATTAGGCATTTACTTTTTCACACATGAGTATGAAGAAGACCAGGTGCCTGGGGTGATCCGGTTACTCTGCCATGCCTAAAAACACACGGTACTGTCACAGTGGGCCATGTAGCAAAAACCTGAGACGGAAATGTTGTAAATTTTGGAGCCAAAATAAATAAAGGAATAAAAAACCTTTAAAATGGTACATGTCATTAGTGTCAACGAGAACCCATTCTATTAGTAATCTGGATTTGAAGTTGGGTCATTTAACACAGGTTTCAATGGCACATAACATCTGTGTAGTGAGACCCTAGTTTAGTCTGTGTAACGCACTCTACCTGGTTGTATATAATTTCCTGCTGTTTCAGCGAGTCGTGGTCCAGTTTGCTGATCTTACTGTTGAGATTGCGTCCTGCTGCATGACTGCCCTGGAATTTAAAAACACACATATATATATATATATATATATATATCACACAAACTGTAATTTAAATTTATTATATAACAAAATAAAATAAACTTCCCCCCCCCCCCCCCCACCACCCATCAACCAGTGCCGTGTTAACCCATAGCCGGGCCCTAGGCTTTTAGGTACTTTGGGGTCCCCTCTGGCACTTTAATCTCAGCAAAATAAAATTGACTGGCTCCTAATCCTTTCTGGGCTCCTTGGTATCAGTCTAGTCAGCCTTATGAATAATGCGGTACTGCCACCCACCCCACACTGCCTCCTTTCTTTTATTTCATTTATTTCCTTTCTTCCACATCTGGCAACTTCTTCCTATTTTTCAACATCTTTTGCTGTCCATCTCCTTATCCCAGTCCTTGTCTCTCCAAAGGCAAAAAAATAATACATTAATGGATGAGCACCATATTATGACATAAGAACTACTGTTGCTACAACAATTTACCTGTATCTCGGCCTCTTCTATTTCTGAAGTGCATGTCTCTACAGGTTCTACCATTACCGTGACAACAACCACCTACCTGCATCTCTCTACAGGTTCTATCGTTACCATGACAACAACCACCACCTACCTGTATCTCGGCCTTTACGTTCTTCTCGTGGACACAGTAGTTGTGTAGCTCCTGCGTCTTCCTGAACTGCATGTCTCTACAGGTTCTAGTTACTATGACAACAACAACCATTTACCTGCATCTCTCTACAGGTTCTACCGTTACCATGACAACAACCACCGCCTACCTGTATCTCGGCCTCTACATTCTTCTCGTGGACGCGGCAGTCGTGCAGCTCCTGCATCTTCTTGAACTGCATGTCGCGGAGGTTCTTGAGGTCGGCTTCGATGGCCCACTGCTGGTGCTCCTCCTCGGACAGGATGTCCTCCATCTGCTTGGCGCGCTCCTCGGCTGACAGGCTCGAGTCTGTCGCCACCTTCAGCTTCTCCAACAGCGCCATGTTCAGATCCTTGTCATGCTGCAGTCTGGCAACACAGAAGAAAGGAAGGTTCGTTTAGACACCCCAACACATGGTTTAATCAACAACTACTGAATGGTTGGGGATGTTTTGGGGTTGGGTTCTTCTTCTTTTTTGGGGGGGGAGGGGGGTGGTAACAACACCACTAGAGCACATTGGATATTGGATGTCAAACGTGGTCATTTTTGACAGTCATAGAGAGGGGAAATTCATTAGTAGCAAGGGATCTTTTGTATGCACCATCCCACAGACAGGATAGTACATACATGTATCACGGCCTTTGATATACCAGTTGTGGAGCACTGGCTGAAACGAGAAATAGCCCAATGGGTCCACCGACTGGGATCAATTCCAAATGCTTTACCAGTGGGCTACGTCCCGCCCTGAATGCTTGTTTAGACACCCCAGCACATGATGTAATCAACGGCTACTACAGGCCTTGCCAACATCAACCGTAGCCCTCATAAAGTGCCTAGATCTCACTATACAGATGTTATCTGCCATTGAAACCCATGTTAAATTGCCCAACTTCAAACGAAGATTGCCAATAGAACGGGTTGTTGCTAGCCCTAACAACATACACCATTGCGAACATACATTATATAAGCATTTATTTTCACTCCAAAATTGAGAACATTTTCATCTCAGTTTTTTTGCTATATGACCGCATCTGGCTGTAGTACCGGTCCGAACAGGTGGTTCATTAACTGATTCACTCTGGCTGTCTCTTGAACTATATACAGCCAGAAGGCTTACCATTAAACATACATATTGTTTTAATTCTTCACCGTTTCCTAGAAGTGAATATGTGAACCATACCATGTGTTACAATTAGGAACTATAGTGGACCATGATGAATGAACTCTCACCCGGAAGTCATCTGTGTAGTGAGACCCTACCACGCAGACTACAAGGGCATATTTCAAAAGTGGTCAACACCAGATCCACCAATGCAAATTAGCAGCTAAAAATAGATTTTTACCTTCAATAATTCCGTACATTTAAAAATAAAATCCTGTTTAAGCTAGGCTACTATAATCATTAGGAATACCAGAAACACATGCTGTATAAACATTAAATTATATTCTAAGCAAGATATTTTTTTTAATATTCAGTTGTCTTCATTAACAGCCTCGTTAGCAGGGGACATGTTTAAATGTCTGTAAAGTCAGGAATGCCCCTTTAAGTATCATGTCTGTCACTTGGCTAATCAAAGTTCCCACATATACTTTTGATAGAATGTTGCATTTATTCTACTGAAATCTTTGATTTATATCAATGTCCCACTCAAAATGAGTTAATTAAGGAATTTGTTATGCATGGTATTAATGTAGCTCCACCTGCGTCCTACATTAGTATAAAAGTAATACAAGAGCAAAGTTTGAAATTCTATCTGACATCAAAACAAGTATATTCAGAAGAGTGGGATTCTGATCCCACAACCTTTTACACCACGGACTAGCACTCTAGGCCTGTCACATTTTGTTCCCTACAGTTTATGGTACAATCTATTGTACGATTTGAAAAAGTAATGAAGATTAAAAGAATCTTTATTATGTGTCCATGTGGGACAGGGCTATTCCACCCAAAAGTACATAATTTGTTGTCAGGGACGAGGCTTGCTGAGTTCCTGACATCATATTATGTACCTGAGGGTGGAATAGCCCTGTCCCACATGGATACATAATGAAGGATTATTTTTCTCCCATCCAGTAGACGAAAAACAAGCATTTTGGGAAAACGTGAAAAACCTACATTTTTTAATTTTTATGTTACAATAAAATTATCATAACCACTGAAAATATCGTACCCAAAAATGTTTTATACTAAAAGTATATACTAAAATTATAAACCGAAAATGGCAGTATAATTTCATTATGACAGCAGGTTGCCTTGTTTTTATGAAATATAAAAAGCATTTCTTGCGTTATCTTGCCACTTACATGACGTCACCCAGTGTTAATATCAGCGTGGTCATGCAAGATAGATTTATTCCGCATGGACTGACGTCATGGAATATGCCTGTCTTGCATGGCTAAAGATGGGAGAAATAGACATACCGTAGAGACTTTTCTTGTACATCTTTTCTCAAATGTGATACTTGAGACCGTGTCGCTTCCAGGTCTGTTGCTGTACGATCCACCATCCTTTTCAGAGCATCAAGCTGGTGGGAACAGGAATAACAGTAAATTTCATTAGAGGTAAGGAATTAACAGAAAACTTTCAACACCGCAATGAAAACAAATAAGGTTTTCAATTCTAAAATGTAGTGAGAGTAAGTTATTCTTGTATATTGTTTTCAATTTATTATTATTAATGAATTGTAATTTTTTCCCACAACTCTTCTAGAAAGATGTCCTTCTGCGACACAATAGAAACCATTTCAGTAACAGTATAAAATAAAAATAAATAAAGTGTGTTTTGTTTAACAACACAACTAGAGCACATTGATTAATTATTTAATTAATCATCAGCTATTGGATGTCAAACATTCAGTATTTCTGAAACCCGCTACATTTTTCTTAATACAGCAAGGGATCTTTTATACGCACTTTCTCACAGACGTGAAGCACACACCATAGCCTTTGACTAGTTGTGGTACACTGGTTGGAACGAGAAAAACCCCCTATCAGTTGAATGTATCCATTGAGGTGGTTCGATCCTATTATGCTAGCACCCCAAGCGAGCAATCAACGGACAGAGCTAAATCCTGCCCCTAACAGTATCAATGTCAATGTCAGATTTGTATTAAACTGATTTACTTTATGTTTTTTCACTATTATAAGATTCACTTCAGCAGAGCATTCACATCTGTATCCTGCCTTTTCCTATCTGAATTCACCATAATATATCTAACACTGCTGATATACATCTCAACATTTCCACTTCTGAAATCAACACAGATACCATTGCTTTTTGGAAGCAAATTTGCATATGAGTTCCAACCCATAGTTTATTAGGCTAATGTTTTGTGGTAATTTAGTATACACGGGCTACCAGACCCCACACTTATTTTAATGCATGGACATATCTGTATTTTACCAAAGTATAAACAATATGGGAATGGAAGAAGTTTGTTTAGTTTAACAACACCACTAGAGCTTACTGATTTATTAATCATCAGCTATTGGATGTCGAATATATGGTAATTTTGCCATAGTTATAAGAGAGGAAACCTACAACATCAGTAGACAAGGATATTTTATATGCACCATCCCACAGACAGGATGGCACATACCACATCCTTTGATATACTAGTCATGGTGCGCTGGCTGGAATGAGAAATAGGCCAATGGGCCCACCAACGGGGATCAGTCCTAGACCGACCACGCATAAGGCGTGCACTTTACCACTGGGCTACATCAGGCCACTATGGGAAAGGAATGTTTGTTTGGCATCATGTCAGATCACTGCTCTATCTCTGCGTTACATTCTACCCCCAATATCTGACTCAATGTCTACCTCATCATGGAACTGGATTCTCGCGGCGTCCGCCTCGTTGAACTCGAGACGAATCTTTGCCGATGTTCTCTCGGCCATGGAGATCTTCTTCTCCTGTTCCGTGTTGTTCTCAATCTCGTTCTCCAGAAACTGGCGCTTCTCCTTAATGATGTCCTCGTGTCGACGAACGTCGAGCTTCACACGGGCCAGTTGCTATGATCAAATACAAAAATGTTTTATTAATAATACAAAAATGTTTTATTAATAATACAAAATGTTTTATTAATAATACAAAATGTTTTATTAATAATACAAAATGCTTTATTTATAATACAATTACAAATCATTATCTCTTTTCATGCATACTTCTCCTGGCCTCAAAATAATGGCATTTTCCTCTGGAACAATGGACTGGTCCAAACATCATAGCAGCTAATGGAATGGCTTAAAATCTTCCAGGGTAAAAAAAAAGCCAATTGTTTGAGATCAAGCTAAGTTAAAATAAAAATCTATATGGTATTCTGTGTACAGAGAAAAAACGTAGACCGCTGTCCCCAACCCCAACACTCAAACTACCCCCGAGTAGAAAAAATAAACTGTTAGGTTTGCTATGGGAGATAACTCATAACTCACCAATAAAATCACAGGTGAGCAATACTGTGTGTCCTCAAAAAGACCCAACTAATTTGGAAGTGGTTGGTATAACAATATAAATAGTATATTTCATGGCTTATATCATATTTTATTTTCAAACTTGGACTGGGAACTCTTTGCCATGCCCATATCCATTGAAGGTTCAGGCATGCCCACACTGGGCCCAACCTCTTGACTTCGCCAACTGATGGAACTGTGTTAAGTGATTTTCAAAGCAAATAACTGCAAAAAAAGGGGGTCCATTACTTCCCCTCAAGCCCACCCTGGTGATGTGTCTGGCTCTGCACCTAGCTGGATGAGCTACTTACGGCAGCCAGTAGGTCCATTTCCGAATCTCTGCGCTGCATCTGTTCGATCGTGTACTCCCACTGGGCAATCAGCTCCTGCCGCTCAGAGTGAGCCTTGCGGAAATCTTCGGCAGTCTTGTCAAGCTCAATCTAAACACACACACATATTACAATCATCAGTAAACTCAATCTAAACACAAACATACATATTACAATATCAGTAAACCCAATCTAAACACACACACATATTACAATCATCAGTAAACTCAATCTAAACACACACACACATTACAATCATCAGTACACTCAATCTAAACACACACACACATTACAATCATCAGTAAACTCAATCTAAACACACACACACACATTACAATCATCAGTAAACTCAATCTAAACACACACACATTACAATCATCAGTACACTCAATCTAAACACACACACACACACACATTACAATCATCAGTAAACTCAATCTAAACACACACACACATATTACACTCATAAGTAAACTCAATCTAAACACACGCACATATTACAATCATCAGTAAACTCAATCTAAACACACACATATTACAATCATCAGTAAACTCAATCTAAACACACACACACATATTATTCATCAGTAAACTCAATCTAAAAACACACACACATTATTCATCAGTACACTCAATTTAAACACACACATATTATTCATCAGTAAACGCAATCTAAATACACACACACATATTATTCATCAGTAAACTCAATCTAAAAACACACACATATTATTCATCAGTAAACTCAATCTAAACACACACATATATTATTAATCAGTAAACTCTAAATACACACACGTACATGTGTATTACACTCATCAGTCAACTCAATCTAAACATATGTGTATTACACTCATCAGTAAACTCAATCTAAACACACTCACATACATTTTAAGTGATGAATAAAATAACTGGTTTTTGTTTAATGACACCACTAGAGCACATTGGTTTATTTATCATTCGTTATTGAATGTCAATCATTTGGTAATTGTGACATATAGTCTTAGAGAGGAAACCTGTCGCATTTTTGCATTAGTAGCAAGAGAAGTTATATGCACCATCCCACAGATAGGATGGCACATACCACGGCCTTCGATATACCTGTCATGGTGCACTGACTACAATTTTTTATATTAAAAAACTAATAGGGCATCGGCTCTATGATAGACTGCACCTCAAACTAACACTTTATGAAGAAAGGCAGGAAGGAAATTCTTAATTTAACGTCATACTCATATTTTATATACAATTATATGGCATCGGACATATGGTTAAGGACCACACAGATATTGTGAAAGAAACACGCTGTCACCACTTCATGGGCTATCTTTTCAATTATCAGCAAGGCATCTTTTATATGCACCATCCTACAGACATAATAATACAGGTTTTGTTACACCAGTTGTGGAGCACTGGCTGGAACGAGAAATAACCTAAGGGGATCACCGACGAGATTGATTCTAGATTGATTGAGCATCAGGAGAGCACTGTACCACTGAGCTAAACCCCACCCTAATATTTTATGATGGTCCGTTTCCACTTAAAAGAGATTTATGTTGTATGTTTGCATTGTGTTTCACGTGCCACAACACACACAGAATAAAAGACTTGACATATGTCCAGTTTTCAAAAACTGACTTCATTTTATCAACAGCTGTATAATTACTAACAGCGACTCACGCCTCTAGAAATTGCACAATTTGTCAAATGATTTTGTTTTTCCACATACATCGGCTATGCATTTTTAAGCATAACATAATTTACAGTTCATGTAAAAACTTAACAAATCATTTCTAGCAAAGCGTCCTTTATTTGCATTTTTCAAGAAAAAATTGTTTCTCATTATCCCAGGCAACTAAAAGTTATGTTTTAAAATGTTAAACTATTTTTGTTACCAACTTACTTGAGCTGTCAAGGTATTCGTCATTTCATGATCGAGATTAAGTTTCTTGTGACGAGCTTCTTCCGTTAGTTTCTCCATCCGTAGAGATAACTCCTACAGAAAAAAATAGAGATTACAAAACATGGAATACTAAAATATATTCAAACTCAGGGATTCAGTGATTTTAAAATTTACTAGCCACAATTAAAAATTCACTAGCCCTACTTTACTTTTAAAAGTAATAATACAATTTTACTAAATAATTGTAATAATCAGATATGTCATCTAAAGAGGAGATAGAGCTCCAATAACACTAACAATGGAGTATTGGTGTGGGGCAGGATATTCATATTAACAAAATACGACATAACTGCAACATTTGACACATGTTTTTCAAATACCTGGGTGTATTCTTTTAAAATATAAAAACTTTCTGAATGAGATGAATTAAAAGTGGAGAAGTGTTTTGGAACTAAAACCGGCCACTTTTTTTGTGTGCAGTTTAGAAAACAATTGGGTCAGAAAAACATAACTTGTAGTACATGTAAGTACAATTATAGTAAGAAAACAGGATACCCCATGAGAAAGACTATAATTTAGGCTTGCTTATCTTCACAGTAGAAGAATTTGGGCCATCCCATAGGCTGTTGAGATGTTCAGACCAGACCACTGTGTGTGTGTGTGTGGGGGGGTGGGGGGGGAATGCACTTTGTTTGAGGACTGGTAATGTGAAAAGAAATTAGGCTTGCTTATCTTCAGGGGCAGCTCTAGGTGAGCAAAAAATATTGCGAAATATTGCAAATTATTTTGCGAAATAAAAATAAAATTCACCAGTTGCTTTAAACATTCGCATTTGGCAAATATAGTGACTGTCAGTGGTGGCCCTGATTTTGGCGACACTCTTGATCGCTTAAGTTCTAGAGTGATCTAAAGCCGTGTATATTTCTGACCTTGATCTTGCCGTCGTCCTGCCGAGTGTATTTCTGCAGCGTCATGGCGTCCTCGTCTTTGCGTGCCGATTCCTCCAGCCACGCCTCCAGCGCCTGCTGGTCCCAGTTCATCTGAGACTTCATCTCCTCCAGACGCTGGGTCTGGCGGAATATGTTGTTCTGAAAACACAAGTACACACCATTTATTGCATGGAAGGAAATGTTTTTATTTAATGATGCATTCAACACATTTTAATTGTGGTTATATGGCATCAGACATATGGTTAATGGCCACACAGATATAGAGAAAGGAAACCTGCTGTCCCCACTTCATGAGCTACTCTTTTCGATTAGCATCAAAGGATCTTTTATATAAACTCTTTTTTTTAACGACGCACTCAACACATTATAACTACGGTTATATTGGCGTCGGACATATGGTTATGTCAAGAAAAGAAAACAGTGGTTAGCTGATGGGGATCGATTCGAGACCGACCGCGCATCAGGCGGGCACTGTACCACTGGACTATTCTTCCCGCTTTTATATAAACAATCCCACAGACATGGTAGTACATACCGTGGCCTTTGATATATCAGTTGTGGTACACTAGCAGGAACTAGAAATAGCCCAATGAGCCCACTGATGAGGATAAATCCTAAACTAACTACACATCAAGCGAGCGCTTTACCACTGGACTACATCCCGCTCCGTATTGCATGGGGTTATCAGGTACCATTTTGTTCAGTATCATAATTCACTACGCAAGTTTCAAAGATCACTACAAAGTTTCAAAACTTTTAAACAGTAGCTGCTAATCAATTTTGAATTGACTAGAAATATCGCTAATCAATATTTTGAAAGGAAAATGTTCCTTGATTATTAAAAAGTTGGTAACATACACATAAAATTGAGGAAAGCTGGAATAAGCACACACATTGCTTATGTGACAAATTTGGGAAAAGTCAAAATTAGAACTCAATTTGTTGGGAGTGATTCAGAGGGGGAAAGTTGAGATAACCACATGCATAGAAATACTGCAAGGGATCTTTTACATTCACTTTCCCACTATGGTCTTCAAGATGGACCAAACCAAATGGACACGACGGACACCAATCAAATAGTGCGCGAACGTTAGGATGAACGTTCATTAGCTGAACTGAGAAAAGCTCTCGGCGTAATATATGTTACGCTTCAAAGTCAACTGACACTCATGTGCCAAGAGACATCGTTGCGAACATGAACAATACGAGTACACAGGAGTAAATCTTGATGTAAATGTGTAGAAAGACAATAGCTGTTTGCATCAATGAATACCTAACGGCAGTTTCATTTATTTCCTTTGTCTTTGTTAATTTTGTACCTATGGTAGAGAGCACGCACTGAGATCGCGATCGCGGAAAATGAACATGCAGTATTTATACAAATGTATACAAATTGCAGTTAAACGTACACTGAATTAGTTTACAATAATCATATTTGTTGAATAATGCTAGATATATATTTGTTAAATTGTGAGGTGACATTTAATAAATTAGCTGGATTTTGAAAAGACCGTAAAATTTAATTTTATTAACATTTGTTTCTGTATGGTTTTTGGTGGGTTTTTAAAAATGAAATACTGTGATGTCAGCATTCTTCGCTTAGGTATTTTACAAGCAGACATTACAACAGGCATTTAACACGACGCTGAAATCAATAGCAACAACATGGCGCAAATTATGAAAAAAGGTTTTACCCCCCTCCCCCCAAAAAACCCAAACAAACACCCTGCATAAAAACAACGCCAACACGATTTGATTTGATGGATTCAACCCACTACCCCACTTCTTTTGGCTTGATTTGTGTTGTAATGATGCTAAATATGTAAGCGCCTTAAACAAATCCTGGGGAAAAGCCTGTCTTGACAGCACATACCATGTATTAATAATACCAGTCAATCATATGACCCATCACACTTTAGATGAGAATGCCGTAGAACTGAAATATACCTTGTTATTAATGCACACATGCCACATGGCAGAAATGTATTTATAACCATATGCATTTTTATATTAAATAATTTCATAATAAAATAATTAAACTCAATTTCGAATATATTTAAAGTCCCTGATATCTTTTTCAGCATTTTAATATTAAATAATCTCAGAACACAATAATTAAACTATACTTCACGTATATATTATCTGAACTCCTATAACCCTCCCTGCATTTTAATATTCATTAAAGTTTGCTGCAATGTTTAAGATGTTATCAACTAACAGAGACTTTTTAACGATTGTAATTAAATATCAAATATATTTTCCCGCATAAAGTATTAGTTTTCATTTTATTTCCTAAAAGAAATTTTGTCGTACGTACGAAATTATTTGAAGACGAAATCCAGTTTGGGCTTCTTACAAATATTAACACCACCAGAAACACATTGAATATACAGACATTGATATTCTAAACAAAAAAATATATTTAATATGAACGTTTAATCGTACAAATATTTTATTAGTCGGAAATATCTTTCAATGTAACATTAACAAACTCGGGAATGTCCCTTTAATTCTAAGTAAACTTATTAAACTGTACTTCGTATTTTCTTCTCTTGAATTTCTTTAACTCTTTCTCTGTAATTTAATATTCATTAGTTTGGAGTAAAATTATTAAATCATACTTCGTATACATGCATATTCATCTTCTCTTTGAAATTCTCTAACTCTTTCTCTGCATTTTTACATTCACTAATTTTAAGTAAAATTATTAAATCGTACTTCATATATATTCTTCTTCTCTTTGAATTCCTCCAATTCCTTCTCCAGTTTCTCTATCTCTTGTTTCAGTCGGCCTTCTTCCCGTTGAGCTATCTTCAGGAGGTGG
>JAECMU010089397.1:0-10888 GCA_016106625.1 Dracogyra subfuscus
TTTACTTTTCAAAATTTCAGTACAAGCCAGGACGTGACAAGCCAGGACGTGACTTTTTGTCCATTTCACTTATACAATTAATAAATGACATGTATATCAAATACTACTAATGAAACACTGTTAATTTATGAAACCAATGGTATTTACTGGTTTTAAGTATTTTTATCATCAAAATTAATGCATAAAATCCTAATTAATTGAACTGTCATTGTGCAAAAGAAAAGTTCTCATACAATATTCATATAATTTACTTTTATAACCTGTAACCATATCATTTGTCAACAATTGCTTATATTGATGTTGCTAAGTCTGGTGATTTTTGTCCAACCTGTACAATACATGTATAAACTAAAAAGATGAAGTATTTAGGTGATACTTTTTCATTAGCTGCAGCATCAACTTTTGCATTTACAGGGTTCTTACGCGTCCTGGAAATCCTGGAATGTCCTGGAATTCTGTGATTTTAGAATCCAGGCCTGGAATGTCCTGGAAAAAGCAGTAAATTTTATTGTGTCCTGGAAAAGTCCTGGAAATTTAGGCCAAAAATTGTGTGGTTTATTTTCCCTCAACTTTACTTTTGTTGTTCTCATGACCTGTCTACATTTAGACAACAATTTCTTCTAAAAATATTCATTTATTGAACATTTCATGTCCTGGTAAAATAAGAAAACGTCCTGTAAAAGTCCTGGAAATGTCCTTGAATTTCATGTTTTTACAAGTGTAAGAACCCTGATTTAGCTCAACATTGATTGTACAAATGTAGCTTCATTTCTCATAAATTGCATGTCCTGCATCAGTAAAGCTTCATTTATAGTTATATCTACGAATGTTCTCCTCAATATACATCAAAATTTGTTGTTTTTTTACTTTATTATTTTAAAATTAAAATTTAATTTTTAGAAGTTTGATTAAAAAAAAATATTTTGACATATTTTTTAATATGCATTGAGATGGATATCTACAGATGCACTATCAATGACACTGAATAAGTTTGGGGTATAGGCAAACCATTTAATGAAGAATTCTTGTTTGCAATTTGCCATATATATGTTTGCCGGTATTTTTATAATCATCTGATTTAATTGGAATTCAAAATATGAACCCCAGTCAGTACAGAAATTAGTTTTTGAACAGTTTCTTCTTTCTGTTTCATCATTATCTGATTGGCCAAACTGTCAACAATGTATATTAATATAAACTGTTGATGGTTGACAATAGCAAAAACCTCATCGACACAAATGATTTGAATTCCTCCAACCCAAGTTTTATGATCAATATGTATCTTTACCAGTTATATCCATCACTGGAGGAATGTTGGTTTATATATTCTAATTCATGTTTGGAAACCTGTATCTGCCAAGGAATAAACTTAAGATTTAGCAAAACATTCTATTTTCAGAACAATTCTTTGACACATTGTATTTGTATTGTATTTGTAATTTTGTACATCAGTTTGGATTCACAAAATGGAATATTTGGTATAAATACAATATTCCTTAAATTGGTAGATTATCAATAATTCACTGTTTGGTCAAAACATAGAAGCATAAAACTGCTAATTATTTTTTATTTTTTTTATATCTACATAAATCCACGTTAAATACTCGAACATGCTCCCTTGAATGTCCACTTTTTCTGTTTCTTAATGGTGAAGGCAAAAATATTGAAAATAAAAGTAATTTCTTTTAGGTACATGTGCATTATCTAGTCAGTTTTGCAAATTTCTTTATATATAGAGAGGTTTAATACCTTTTTAATCTTTACTCAGTTTAACCTGCCATCTTGAATGTCACGTCCTGGCTCAATGTCACATCCTGGCTCAAAGTTTGAGGTGGTTATTTTAATCATTTAATACAACCAGTCATCATTATACCTTTTATTTATACTTGGAACATTGAGGAGAAGGAGAATTAAAAAGGATATTTATTTCTGAAAAATTGTTTTTAAATAAAACTAACTTTTATCTGTCAAATCAGCCAGGACGTGACATTATATATTTTAAAAAATAATTTAATATACTAATTATGATATGAAAGAGGCAAAGTAGTATTTTCATATGTAGCATATTTTAGATGTGATGTCCTGATACCTAATTTTTAAATTTGACATAACTAATGAAATATTACCAAAAACCAAATGTCACGTCCTGGCTTACCAAAAAACATTTTTCAAATAAAACTGTCATTAAAACCCATAAAACATAAGTAAATTGTCAATAAAAGTATATTTGTATGTGCTTAAGGGTGTTAACTTTAAGTTATAATACAAACTTAGTTTAACAGATAATTTTGAAATTTCCACACCCATGGACCAAATACCACGGAATGGCCCAGATATGAAAATTGCATGGGCATGGTTGGGGACATGTATTACTTTAGCAGTACTCTCAGAATGCTTGTTTTATATTATTTATTTATTTATATATATATATATTAAAGTAGGGTTGTTCATAAATGATTAACATTAAACATATTTTATTAAAAATGTATACTACAGTAATTCTGTCTTTTGTTCTATTTTTCATTCATTGTTTTGTTTTGTTTTATTTTGTGACTTTTTTGTTTGTTTTTGGTCTGTTTGCTTCATAATACATGTATATGTATCTTTTGTTGTTTTGTATATTATCACAGTTTTTGAGATGATGTTTTGGTGTTTATTTGCAGGATGTCAAGGCAGTGATTACACATTCCATTCATAGTGTTCTGCACTCACTCGGTGGTATCCAGGTAAGCCTTATCTTAGGATCAACCTAGTTACACAGTACAGTAAAATGATCTAAGTTGGATCCTGAACAAACCAGAATCTTGTCAAAACCACCCAAGTTTCATTGTCCTGAATGTTCCAAATTCTATAACTTGTTCCTCTAAACACTGGGTCCTGTCTAAATTGGATAAATGTTAGAGATCTCCTGGCATGATCTGGTTTAGACAGGTTTCATTGTAATTATATTTACTTGCTGAGAATATCAGTGTGTCTATATCCAGTACTGGGGTGGGATGTAGCCAAGTGGTAAAGCACACACCTGATGCATGGTCGGTCTAGGATCGATCCCCATTGGTTTCCCATTGGGCTATTTCTCATTCCAGCCAGTATACCACGACTGGTATGTCAAAGGCCATGATATGTGCTATCCTGTCTGTAGGATGGTGCATATAAAAGATCACTTGCTACTAATGGAAAAATGTAGTGGGTATCCTCTATGACTGTGTCCTAGTGGGCAGCATAGCCCAGTGGTACAGTGCCCGCCTGATGCGCGGTCCGTCTAGGATCGATCCCCGTCGGCTAACCACTGGGGTTGTTTCTCGACATAACCATATTTCCGACTCTGATATATCCGTAATTATAATGTGTTAAGTGCGTCGTTAAAAACAAAAAACTAAAAAACTAAACTATGACTGTGTCCAAATTACCATATGTTTGACATCCAATAGCCGATGGTTAATAAATCAGTGTGCTCTAGTGGTGTCGTTAAACAAAACAAACCTCAGTATCCAGTAGTATTCTGGTTGTCCTGTCTGTACCTGCATTTTACCTTTAAGTAATCATGTTATGTATTTTGACAACGTATATTATGGGGTAAAATAAATTTTGAAATTTTACAAACATTAGAAATACTAGAATCACTTACAGATACATGAAAGCATTGATTTTGTAAGCAGGAATATGTCAATTTTAATTCTTAGAAAATCTTTGTTATCCCAGAAACTTATTGTAATGTCTGCTGACCAGAAATGTTCCTTTAGTAGCTGTTATAATTATTATTATTCAGATTAAATATTTATAAAATATTTCGGGTCTATAAAATAAAGAGTTGCTTCTCTCAATAGGGGACCTACACAATTTCAACCTTGCTTTACAACTCTTCTCTCAAATACGACAAAATGTTGATGTAATTTTGTGTTATTTAGATTTATTTTTCAGCTCTACATATACCTTGTAATTATCTTTAAAATTAATATATTTAATTTATTTGTTGTAGATTTTATTCCCGTTGTTTGGTCAGCTTGATTTACCAGTGCAGAAAGGGCCAAATGAAGAGAGTGTTGTGGATTATACGACTTGGTCAGTAATCAGTAAAAGGTTCATCCTATCCTAGGCTTTCACTATCTATCAAATGTTGGTGTCATATTAGCCAGTGTTTTTACAAATTGTATATCAAAATGGAACGTATTTGTTTTGTCCGAAACAGTCGAGTCAAATTGACAAAGAACACCCCCCTCCCAAATTTGTTTTTTAAAAAAATCCTTAAAATGAAGTCTAACAAGAGGTATAAAATGGTAGTATTTAATATAAAAGGTTTAATGATCCTTTTTAAATTTTATATTATAATTAAAACATTCAGTTTTATTTTCATTTTTCTTTCTTTGTCTGTGACTTTAACAGCTTTGTTTCTTGTTTTATCCAGTTCGTCACTGATGGGACTTTTGTGTGATCTGATAGAAAGTTCTGTGACCATACAACAACAGTTACTGCAGAACAAGGGTTTTCTTGTCATTAGTTACCTCTTGGAAAAGGTAATACTAGCACATTTGAATTTAATTTTGAAAAGTTAAAAGTTAGTTTTGTTTAACAACACCATTAGAGTATATTAATCATCCGCTATTGGAGGTCAAACATTTGGTAATTTTGACATATAGTCTTAGAGAGGAAACCTGCTATATTTTTTCATTAGTAGTAAGGGATTTTATATGCACTTTCTCAGAGGAGAATAGCACATACCACAGCCTTTCATATGCCAGTCTTGGTGCACTGGCTGGAATGAGAAATAGCCCAATGGGCCCATCGACAGAGATCAATCCCAAACCGACTGTGTATCAAGCGAGCACTTTACCACTGGGCTGTGTCAAACCCGTTGAATTGTGTAGTCATCTGTAGATTAATACACAGCTATTTCTCATTCCAGCCAGTGCACCATGACTGGTATATTGAATGCTGTGGTATGTGCTATCCTGTCTGGGATGGTGCGCATAAAAGATCCCTAGCTGCATTTGGAAAATATTTAGCGGGTATCCTCTAATGACTAGGAGTTAGAATTACCAAATGTTTGACATCCATTAGCCGATGATTAATTAATCAATGTGCTCCAGTGGTATTGTTAAACAAAACATACTTCATATTTCCCAGATAACATTTCCTGTTAAGAATTTAGAGCTGTGTTCATTATTTAACAATTTATAAAGTTTCAGAATGCCTCTGGCTGTTGGTCTTTTTATTTATAATAAGAGAAATACATTGTATTCAATAATAATATAGCATTCTTGTGAATTATAATCTTAATATGACTTTGTGGTCTGTGTGTCAACTTTAATAACGTATAATTCACTAGGTGGCCATGCTACCTTCTGATAGTTGTCACTGACAAATATATCATGTTTTTGTTTTTTCTGACAGTCCAACAAAGACCACATCACCCCATCGGTTCTGGAAGCATTCCTCAAGCTGACTAAGTACCTGGTTCAGCTGCCTACAGGCGGAGCTCTTCTCAAGCACCTGTTTGACTACATACTCTTCAACCCAGGGCTGTGGGTTCACACGTCCGTCGAGGTAAACCTCCTGTAACTCATTCTATAGTCCTTAGCTGCTTTTGAATTATTTATTTTTTTCTCTTTTGTTTTTTAACATTGTTTACAGTGGTAGAATCACTGATTAATGAAGCTTGACGTTAAGTTTTACTCTCCTTGAAATATTTGTTTTGGTAAAATTAGCACAAAATAAATAATAAATACTGAGTTACCGAGTCACCACTATAACACAGCATTCAAATGCATGTTATTGATCTAAGAAGTTGGCCATCACTGATCACAGCTTTGCATGTTTCAAGCCAATGGATGTCTATTAACTACTCAAAAGATTTTACACATTATCATTTTGAAAAATATGTTAACTGAATTATTATTTGTTTTAAGAATTTTATGTTTTGTTACTCATTAATTTAACATTCATTTACTGAGCCATTTTACGATAACTGCTTTGATTTTGATGAGAATCTTATTTTTAAAAATATTTTTGTAAGATAAAACATTTTCATGTATTACTACTTTGTTGCAGGTCCAGACGAAACTGTACTGCTACCTGGCCACGGAGTTCATCAATGATGCTCAGATCTACAATAACATCCGCCGCGTCAGCGCTGTCTTACAGACAATGCACTCTCTGAAATTCTACTACTGGGTGGTCGATCCTCAGAATAGAAGTGGAATCACCCCAAAGGGCAAAGGTATGGTCAACAGAAAGAGAACGATAATAGTCATTTGAAATGTTCTGCGTATCTATGTTTTTACCCATGATTCAAAAGAGTTTAAAATATTTGTTTAAGCTTTAAAGAGAAGAGAATGTTAAAACAGATTAAAAGTAGATTGTTTCAGAAAAGTCTTGACAATTTAATACATGCAGAATGTCCGTTTGGCAGTAATTTTAGATGATTACAGCCTCCTACATAATGCTTGCTGAATTTGTCTAGGCACCACATTCAATAGATAGAGCTGCCTGCTTTTCTCTTAACAGCCTGTGTGCATAATTTATTATTATAACTTATGTTTTTTGTGGGGGGTTTTCTGACAAATGTTTAGATTTAAAAAATACAGTGCCCGCCTGATGTGCGTTCGGTCTAGGATTGATCCCCGTCAGCTAACCACTGGGTTTTTTCTCGACATAACCACATGTCCGACGCCGATATAACCGTCGTTAAACAACAACAAAAAAAGATTTTTTTATTTTTAAAAAGTACATTGGATAGGTTTAAGATTCTGTTTGTTCTTGTCTTTCAGATGGTCCACGTCCCACTCGTGATGAGATTGTCAAACTGAGGTCGTTCATGTTGTTGTATGTGAAGGAACTCATCATCAAAGGGCAGGGAATCCTGGATGACGAGCTGCAGAGCATGCTCAACTATCTCACCACACTGCATGAGGTAACCTTTAACTTACTGTCGGTCCATATTATATCATTGAAACTGTACTCTACAGGAGGTAACCTTTAACTTACTGACGGTCCATATTATATCATTGAAACTGTACACTACATGAGGTAACCTTTAACTTACTGTCGGTCCATATTATATCATTGATACGGTACACTACAGGAGGTAACCTTTAACTTACTGTCGGTCCATATTATATCATTGAAACTGTACACTACAGGAGGTAACCTTTAACTTACTGTCGGTCCATATTATATCATTGAAACTGTACACTACAGGAGGTAACCTTTAACTTACTGACAGTCCATATTATATCATTGATACTGTACTCTACAGGAGGTAACCTTTAACTTACTGTCAGTCCATATTATATCATTGATACTGCACACTGTATAAGGTAACCTAGGAAATATGTAGCGGGTTTTCATAGATGATTGTGTATCAGAATTACCAAATGTTTCGCATCCAATAACTGATGATTAATTAATCATTGTGCTCTTTTGGTGTCGTTAAGCAAAACAAACTTTTGTACACAAACAGTTGATCAGAAACATATATGGGAGATCTTGCCAAAGTTTGTTTTAAAATATTATTACCAATATTAAAAACAAATCTTGGTGTATGTATATATATATATATATATATTGTATATATTGTATATCAATTGTACACAGTATTTCAGTCCTTTTAAAAATACAATTTCAGACTGTCTTTCAGGTGTCTTCAACTGAGATATTTTTCACTTACATATTTTTTTTTTTTCTTGTGATTAAATAAAATTAATGTTCAAACAAATTTTTGATAGATCCTGAATCACTTCATGTGCGAAATCCATGTTGCATGTTTTATTATGACAAAAAATTACTTTAATTGTAAATGTTTTTGCAGGATGATAACACGATTGATGTGCTGGAGCTGCTGGTCCACTTGATGGCAGAACACCCGGCCTCCATGGTACCTTCGTTTGACAAGAAGCAAGGCATCAGGTATCAGTGGTGTATCATTCAACACATTTAGTCCCTTCATTTGTAATCTTTCTTCCTATATCCTCTTAAAGGTTACAATACGCTATTTTAGACACATGCTTGAACAAAATAGACTGTTGATGCAGCATGGGTTAGAGGTTAGTTATTAGCATTTAGTGTTACATAGTGACCTTAAATCTCATGATTGACCTATTAAAACTAATTATATCAATCTGGGTTGGAGTTTGCACTCTTTATTTGTATCAGCATCTATCAGACTTTAGCTCTTTGGCTTATCAGTTACACCATTTTTTTAATGAAAAATATTAATGCCCATTTTGTGTAGCCTGGGATGCCAATAACATTTATTCATGACATGTGATTTGACTTGACTTGGTGGATTTCCATCATAACAGTAGCATCATTAATTTTACATGTTACAAATATTTTCAGAACTGTCTTCAAGTTGTTGGCGTCGGCAAATGAGGATCTGAGATTGCATACTTTGAAGCTGATGGGCTACTTTCTTATGAGAAGCACGCACAAGTAAGTTATAAAACATTTCTTTTGTTTCTATCTTTATGCCATTGTTCATGACTATTGCAATTTAGAGCAAATGTATTATGGTAAATAGACTGTCCTTAATAATTACCAGCAATTGACTTTTTATGTGTTTGCCATAGAAAGCTATAGCACAGCAGTGTTAATGAAAAATAAAATTTACAAAGGATAGTGCATTTATAACTAGGGTATCTGATTATTTGGTTTTGATTCTATTTATTAGTGTTGAATATTGTTATCTAGACCACCTCTTTTTTTTAAACTTCATCATAAATACTGTTTTAGATTTCCAAGGTAACATGTTGCAAATTAAATCCCATTACATGCTATACAAATTTATCATTTGTTCTCTTTCCAGACGAAAACAAGATGCAATGGCACCACACAACCTTTTCACACTGCTTGGAGAAAGGCTAATGTTAAATACAAACCATATTACATTGGCCACATACAATGTTCTTTTTGAGGTATGCCACTTAAGACAGCACATAATTGACTGAGTCTATTCTCCTGATTACATGCAGTTTAAAACCAAACTTAAAAAATCTGAACCATAAAATCATAACACCACAGATTTGAAACTCTATGAATCTATATAATTTTATTATATATAATAAAAATACTAATTTTGAGCATTGAGTCCAAAGTCTAAAATATCCTAATAATAGTCCTAAGTATAGAATCTGGATTCAAAATGGAAAAAATAAAATTACAGAAAATTATTAAATTTATTACACAGAATTCTAGATAGTAAATTAATTTAATTGATAATTTTGATAAATCTTTTTATTTTATTGCATATTTTGTTTCAGCTGTTAACGGAAAGGCTTTCAATGGATATTTTGAGGAAAAAACGAACAGAGCCGGAATCGCATTACAAAATTGAAAATTCAGGTGAGAATATAACATAATGACTATTTTGTGGGTGATACCAATGATCTACCTGCAGTATAAGTATACAGTCAGTGTGGGTGTGGATTTTAACTGACATTGGCGGCATGTTCAGAATATTACCTTGTGACAACAAATTAAAACATTTTATGTGGTTTTTTAATTAAAGTTCTGCTTAATAAATATAAAAGGCCAGTACAAACTTTAAGATGTTTGTTGCATAAAGATGGAACTCTTGATATCAACCTCATTAGTACTGAATATTTAATTTGTCCTTGTTCTTGGTGATAACGTGAGGAAAAGGTTGCATGATGGATAAACTTTATTTTTATCAAAACCAACTGCTGTTGTGTAGAGTGACGACAGAGGATTGAATACATTTTTATTTTACACCAAGCTTGCCATTTGATCTACATGATTATGTTTTTTTATTTTGCAACATTTGTTAGTGCATGTGGAAGTATTGTATTAAAAATTGTTTTAAAGCTGTCCTGAAAGTGGTGGCAACAATGATACGTCAGTCAAAGCAGACTCAGGAAGTTAAGGATGTAAAGAGAATATTCCTGTCGGATCTGACCATTCTGTGCAATAATAACAAGGACAACAGAAGGTAACTGAGTTAGTCTAGTTAATATATAATATATTTTTACATCAACTTCGTAGAAGCATATCTTTTTATATATTTTGCATAAATACTTTTATTCATTATTTACTGATAGAAAAAAAAAGAGCCTCAGTCAATAGCATCAGAAGTAAACCATGTTAGTGGCAGTCGGCTTGATACTATTGACATTCATTTCCACATTATAACTTTATGTAGAATACGAACGTTACTACACTAGTAGTAAATTAAATTTGGTCTAAAATTCCATTCACATCCTTATTTCTTTTTCCATCAGTATAATTTTGTCTCCCTGAAGGTATATCACAGTGGCAATCTCTGTGTTCTTGAGTTTATTTGTTCATTAATCTTTAGCCATCTGTCATGTGTAGCACTACAGAACGGTACTACTTTGTTATTTAGTTAGTGTAGATAGTATTTTAGAACTCTATATATAGGGGGTGGGCACAACATAGCCAAGTGGACACCTTAAAGTGCTCGCCTGATATGTGGTTGGGTCCCAGTGCAACATGATTGGTATATCAAAGGCCTTGGTATGTGCTATCCTGTGTGAGATGGTGCATATAAAAGATCCCTCGCCTGATATGCGGTCGGTCTCGGATCGATCCCCGTCAGCTAACCACTGGGATTTTTTTCTCGACATAATCATATGTCCGACGCCGATATACGCATAGTTAAATGTGTTAAGTGCGTCGTTAAACAAACAACAAAAACAAAACAATAAAAGATCCTTTGCTACTAATGAATTTTTTTTAGCAAGTTTCCCCTCTAAAACTATATGTCAAAATTACCAAAATTTTGACATCCAATAGCTGATGATTAATAAATCAATGTGTGTGTGAGAGAGGTGAGAGAGAGAGATTGAGAGACACTGAGAGACATTGAGAGAGAGAGAGAGAGAGAGAGAGAGAGAGAGAGAGAGAGAGAGAG
>JAECMU010089397.1:10901-29594 GCA_016106625.1 Dracogyra subfuscus
TTTTTTTGCAGAGCTGTTTATCAAATATGTGTATGCTTATACCATCAATGTATTTTTTATTGCAATATTTAATCGGTATAACATGTAATTTTAGAACTGTGCTCCAAATGTCTGTGTGGCAGGACTGGCTGTTTTCTCTCGCCTACATCTACCCGAAAAACAGCGAGGAGGAAAAGATCACTGAGATGGTGATGGCGTTATTCCGCATGTTGCTGCACCACGCCATCAAGTTCGAGTACGGAGGCTGGCGTGTCTGGATTGACACACTGGCCATTCTGCATTCCAAGGTACAGTATTACAGTTTGACTGTTTGATCATGTTTTACCATGGGCCGGTTGGGTCTAGATCGACACACTGGCCATTCTACATTCCAAGGTACAGTGTTATATATTTTGGGGCAGAACGTGGTAAAGCATTTGCCTGATGTGTGGTTAGTTTGGGATCGATCCCCATCCAGTGTTCAAGATTAACAGTATCCCGATATCCCGGGGATACCAAACTTTAATTTTGGATACCAGACTTCAAGAACGAAGTATCCCACTGGGATACCATATAATGTTGGTGTTTTTTTTAATCCTGCTGTTTTATTTTTTGCTAAACAATGAAAGTCGTCATTCACTGGTGAAGTTAAGTAACAGTATTTTCGAGCTCATATCCAGTCTAATACTATGCAGCAACAATATCTCCCCCAACTCATACCCAATCTAATGCTTTACTGTAACAATAGCGGCATAGCAATGGACTGGGAACCACAAAGGTGCTGTTATTTTTGTTGGATGTTTCCTCCCTTCAAATTTTAGTTGCGATATTGATTACACGTATGCAGAAAATTGATAGGTAGGTTTATTATTAATGATGTCAGAATCACTTATAAATTACTGCTAAATATTAATTTATGCTAGTATTATTCAAAAATAGATTCCATTGGATTCCAAATTTCATGAATTCCATGATTGTGGTTGTAATGTTGCAGTAGATTAGGAACAAGAACAGTGTTGTCCAAGTTTGTTATTTATGAAATTCATTTAAGTGGGATACCAATCTAATTAAAATTAAACTTTTTAATCTCGAACACTGCAAATGGTGGTTCCATTGGGCTATTGTTCCTTCCAGCCAGTTCTCCAAGACTGGTACATACCAAAGGCTATCATGTCTCTGGGATGGTGCATAAAAAATATATTTTGCTACTAATTGAAAAATGTAGTGTGTTTTCTCTCTTAAGACTATAGGGGTGGGATGTAGTTCAGTGATAAAGCACCCACAAAATGCACGGTTGGTCTGGGATTGATCCCTATCGTGGACTCATTGGGCTATTTCTCATTCCATCCAGTGCACCATGACTGGCATATTAAAGCTGTAGTATGTGCTACCCTGTCTATGGGATGGTGCATATAAAAGATCCCTTACTACTAATGAAGGAAATTAGTGGTTTTCCTCTGTAAGACTATGTGTCAAAATTACTCAAATGTTTGACATCCAATAGTCGATGAATAATAAATCAACGTGCTCTAGTGATGTCCTTGGATCCTATTTTAGTATGGGCAGGTGAGTAGATCAGTGATGTACTTGCTTGAAGTCTGATGCAGAATAGGATTGGTTGCTGGCAGTGGACAGGGTTTCATACAAATTTGAAAAGTGCTTGAATTTTAACAGGTTATAATAAAAACCCTTGGATTTGTCAAAACCCATGTAAAATGGTTGAATTTAGTTAAAAGTGCTTGAATTGCATATTTTTCTCTGATAAATATTAACATCTACCTTCCTCAAGTTTGTTTTGTCATAATTCCAAACTTTTAGTTTTTATCACAAATAGCGAAAATTATTGGATTGCTATGAAGAAACTGACAAAAATATATGAGACCAAGTGTTACTAATTTGAATTCATTGAATACAAAAGTCTTTGAAAACTAATTTTACAATGAAAGTGCTTGAATTTTGCGTTCCAAATTGTATTTGAATCTTTTAAAGATCAGGCTTTTTTCTGTTCTAACAAGTTCCCCAAATTTGGTGATTCAAAGTTCTTGATATGTGATGTGCTCTCTGTTGGAAATTTCATGTAAATGATTCATAGCTACTATTTGCTAGAAATAGGGAATATGACAACAACATGTTTTTGTTGTTGGTTTTTCTCATTTAAACCAAGTGCTAAAGTAACAATAATTTAAAATGTTATAATGCATTTCTTTATTTTATTTTGTTGTGACTGCAATCAGCTTTTGTATTCTCTTATTCAGGTTGCCTACGAAGACTTCAAGCTGCATATGTCGAGAATGTACAAACAGTATGAACAACAGCGGGCTGATGATGTTACCGACCCCCACGAGAGACGACAGCTCCCCATTAGCACCATTTCTGGTATATCCGACTCTCAGATCGATAAAAAATCAGTGCCAAAGTCAACCGTACAGATATCAGAAATAACCAAGACTGAAACCAACACAACTAACATCACTCACTCAGGGGATTCGGAAACCAAGGGTTCTGATTTGAAGGAAATAATAAACAAAGAAGATAAAGGACATGGCGAAGGTGATGCAAAAAAGCCAGATCATGTAGAAAACGGGGATAAAACTGATGCAGAGAAGCAAGTATGTGATAACGGAAATGTGAGTTCCGTAATGGACAAGTTACGAGAGCAGTATCCAGGAGAGGTCGTGGATGTGTTGCAAGACATTCTGGACGAGGTAGTAGACAGTGTAGAATCCGTCAAGTCCAATGACGATGTTGCGGAACATGAACAACCTGCTCAAGAGACACACAGCTCCCATGAAGCATCTGGTACAGACCAGGAGAAAAAAGCTCAAGAAGTGCCGCCTACTCAGTCAGACAGTGCTGGGACAGTCGGTGGGTCACAAGCTGACAAAAGTCATCCGTTGAACTCCACTAAATCTGCACCGGGCAAGCCAGGCGAGGAAAACCGAAAAGGCCGTACTA
Organism: Dracogyra subfuscus; assembly: GCA_016106625.1. Lineage (NCBI taxonomy): Eukaryota > Metazoa > Mollusca > Gastropoda > Neomphalida > Peltospiridae > Dracogyra > Dracogyra subfuscus. The sequence continues at coordinate 13,836 of JAECMU010089397.1, forward strand.
TATTCAGCCCTGGTCCCAGGGCTCCACCGTTCAGAATCCCAGAGTTCCGCTGGTCATATCTACATCAGAGGTTGTTGTCGGATCTGTTGTTTGCTGTGGAAACTGATATACAAGTGTGGAAAAGGTAACTTACATGTAGTTGTTGTATTTATGATGAATGTTTTTATTTACAGAGGAACAAAAGTATTTTTTTATTCCGGATGAACTTGTCTGTCTATTATTAAATAAAGTAATTGTTAGGTTTAAGAGGTGGCAAAAATGAATAATTATTGATAAATAAATGATTAAAAAGTCAACATTGTAAAATTGACTTGTTTTTATTCTAGAAAGACTAATAAAGATTCTGTGGGTATTTTGTTTACTGGATGTCTAGTTTTCCTTAAAACTAATTAACTACCATTATAAATTTTTTAAACTTTCATATGTGATTATATGATAGCTTGGGGAATATTTTTCAATATTTTCAAAGATTGTTTTTTTATTTGTCAAATACCAATCCCCTATAGCTGATGCCTGCAAATGTGTGTCACTGTTACGGAGTTAGTTTTCACTGTCTGTGTTGTTTTTCAGTCACAGCACAAAGAACGTGATAGACTTTGTGAATGCTGCTGAGAATCATGTGTATGTGGTGAACGTCACTCACATGATCTCTCAGCTGGCAGACAACCTCATCATGTCGTGTGGAGGTCTCCTACCGCTCCTCGCTGCTGCGACGTCGCCAAACGTATGTAGTCTTCAGTAACCGTTACGGCCCATTCATAAAGTATGTATAATGTGAGAAAATGGAGGGGGTTTTGGGCATTAAGTAGGAAGAGAGTATGGGAAGGATGTTGTTTCGTTGACATATACATATACATCAATATCTTCATTGTATCCAATGTACTTTTCAGTATAAAAAAAAGAAGTTTAATGAGAACATATATTTGCTGACATTGCTGCTGTCACTTTCACTACTGTTCTTTTTTCTCCATTTTAATGTGGTTTCTGTATCTACATCAACATCCATCTCCATCATTGAGATTTCCTGCAAGAATACAGTTTTATTTCTTCTCAACATCACCTGTCCTCAAACTAAGGATAGTAGTCTGGTTCGAACATCCCAGCACCCAATGGGATGGCTTAAGATTCTTCTACTGCATACCCCTTTTTGTGAATCGCACAGAAAACAGGAAGAGGGGAGGTCTGGTAAGGTATAAACCCTTGAGGACAGGTGATGTATTTATAAAAGAGAGAACATTCCCAAGTTTTATCCAAATGCTTACTTGCAGTGAAGCCTAAACTGCAGTATGTCCTCTTGTTATATTAAATTTTATATCATCTAGTATACGAGTTGACAAATAAAGGAAATCCATAAAGTATACACGAACCATACACACCTGTTGTACATTTGATCATTAGCCCTTCTCCCATGTATGGGCATACATTGTTAATTCATAATAGTTAGGTTACCGTAGATCTTGATTAATGGTACGTAAGCTGTTCTTACTTAAAAACTCAAGTGATGGAGATTGTTATTTTATGCTCTCACTTTGTTTGTAGGGTGAAATTGAGATTCTGGAGCCGAACCAAGGCCTGAGTATCGAGCAGGCTGTTTCTATCCTACAGCGCATCATGTTCATGACGGACATCCTCGTATTTGCCAGCTCGACTAATTTCGCTGAGTTGGAGACTGAGAAGAACATGCCAGCAGGAGGAATTCTCCGACAGTGTCTGAGACTTGGTATGAACATGAGGTTTTTTTTAAACAATGGCATAATAGGTTTTAGATCTGTTTTGTTAACCAGCAGTTATTAATATATTCTGTTTTAACACCAGTAATTGAGAAAATAGTTAACATAACCAGTAATTTTGTTCTGTCTGATTTTTTCTTTATTGCAACCAGTACTCCATTATTAATTTAGTACACGCTAGTCTAGTTGTAACAAATTGCATATACGTGAATCTATACTGATAATTGGAAATTAATGTTCTAAAATGTGCTAAGATGTCTGTGAACATCCACTCCACTCCACTCCGCTACGCTCCGCCCTGCCCTGCCCCGCTCCACTCCACTCCACTCCACTCCACTCCACTGTATATCCATCCACTCATCCACCTACACATCCACCTATCCACCTATCCATCCACCCAACCATACAGCCATTATCCATCCGCTCATCCACCCATCTATCCATCCATCCATCCATCCATCCATCCACCCACCCATTCACCCAACCATACAACCATTTATCCAACCAACCAACCATTTTTTTTTCTTTAATAGTTTGTACATCAGCTGTACGGAACTGCCTGGAATGCAGACACAGATATGCTCCACGCACGCCGACAGAGTTGACTCCAGGAACATCAGGAACCAGTGTCAATGGTGTGGACCCCATTCAATCTCTAATAGGCGGATCACACCCATCAACTAAGGTAGGACATTTATACATTTGTTTCCATGTGTTAACCTGATCACTCACCCTAGTGCATTTATCTAGCCACTAAACTTGGCAAACAGAGCATCACATTTTGTATTTGTTTTCAATAACCTATTACTAGTATTCCAATTTATTGGGCTTACCAGAACATTAAAATTAAGTTTTTTAACAGGAGAATTAAAATACATTCAGGGCACAATATTTCACGAGAACCATTGTTCTCTTCGCGTGATAGTTACACAACTTTAAAATCACAAGAACCACCAATCAGTTACTTGGTGAACAATTACATTCTAAAATTAAAAGTACCATTATCAGTAATGAATGTGAAAATCAGTTTGTTTTTAAATACATTTGAACCATCAATGTAGCACTGAACTGTAGTTCAAATGTTTCAATATTAGGTAGGTCTAACTCATCAGTTAAGAGAACTATATTGCAATATTGAAAAAGGAAAAGGTCTAAAACAAATAGTTAATTATTATTTTTTATTTTAGAACATTGTTGAAAATCTTTCTGGCCAGGTGTCACCTATCAAAGATCCGGAGAAACTGTTGCAGGAAATGGATGTGAATCGTCTGAGAGCGGTTGTTTATAGAGATGTGGTAGGTTTTGTTTTTGCTATGACCAAAATGTTAACAGTTAACTACAGTTTTATAAAATCTACCTACTGTACTGTCACAAAGCTTTCATTCTATTAATTGCAAAATGCTTTCTGTTCAGTGATCTGCAAAGACTAATAATTCATGTTTTTTTAATTTAATTTTTAATTTACTAGCTTTTATACCCAAACAAGTCATAACTTATTAATTTGTTTGCATTATTCTGATAATCACAACACTAATGGATATTACAGATAGTACATATATTTGAAAACATTATTTGTGTATTAGAGGTCAACAGTCCATATCGCTAGACTACTATTTCTGCATAAGAAAAGTGTTGACATAGACAAGACTTGCACCACGGATACTACCTATTAATTAATTGTTTGACAACTGATTTGAGAACAAAAAAGGATTTGCATGTTGGTTGTAGATGTTTTACAAAATTTGTAATGTATTTTCTTCTTTCTTTGGTGTATTAGATAACATACATATTTCAAAAGGATTTTGATAAAAATTAATTTCTAAAAATGTTAGTTATAGGTAATGTACTAATTTATATCTTTGATTATTATTATTTTTTTGTATCTTGAAGGAGGAAACAAAACAAGCTCAGTTCCTAGCTTTGGCCATTGTTTACTTTGCCTCTGTGTTGATGGTTTCCAAGTACCGTGACATTCTCGAGCCTCCGAGTCCTGCTGCCACGCCCACCCGGTCCGTTATCAACTCGCCGTCAGACAAGGACCAGTCTGGTGAGTGTGTGTTTCACTTCATCTCAATGTCACAGAAAACAAGATTTCAAGTTTTATTTTTCCTATTTTGGCAATTACATTCACCATTATATTTAGCTCCATGTTAAACTTTTGTGTTCAAGTTCTAGTTCTGCCCTGGATTGGACCCCTGGCCTCTAGAGACCGAATCCTGGGGCAGATATGCTTGAAACCTTTGTGGTATATGAGTATAAAAAAGCGTTATCATCATCATCATCATCATCATCAAGTTCTAGTTGTTAGAAACTGTAAGTGCTAACTCTGTCATGCATACACATACTGTGGAAAAGGAAGACCCTTGTGACTAAGTGCACTAAGTCTGGCGGTCATGTTTTATTGCTTGGCCTTTAGACTTCCGACTTACTTCTGACAAAAGAGACGTTTATTACTTACAGTGAAATACTTTGAGTTACAGTCTGTAAATTGATACAATTATTTTTATATATAAATGTAAGTATTATTATCATGTTTTTTTTCTTTTTCCAATAGTGAACAACTATGAAGGTATTTTAAACCAATTACTGTTGTCAAAAATCACAGTCACACACACAAATTAAGTGGGCTTACTTTTATGCACTTGTGGTCAAAAGTTCAGTATTAACCATTCTCAATCACTGTTTTACTGACCATTATGTATGTTTATAATACTTTTTTTTCATGGTCAAATTAGTTGTCAGAGTCATCTAGCAATGCTTCAGAATTACTGAGACTGCTTCAGAATTACTGCTATTATAAACATTTCACAGGGTAATTGTTTTTAAAAAACCCCAAAACATTCAGCTGTTTTCTCATAAAAACTAAAATCTGCCATTTTAATAAAAATCAACTTCCTTTAAAAAAAAAGAATTAAAAAAAAGAAAAGTATTTCTGACCATTTGGGCGCTCAAATGTTATAGAATTTGAATTATGCAAGCTAGTGTAGTAAGCTTGTTGACTTATTTGACTTGACTCCATTTGTTTGATGGTTAACATCTGGCTTTTTACCAGTAGAAGCCAAATTATGAGGCACCGGATAATTTATTGGTTGTACGTTTAAGGAGTCCTTTGTCTCACTTGTTAACTAGATTTTACTTATTATTGTTATATTTTTATTTTTTAAAGAATTGTTTTTATCTTGTATTTCCCCAAACTAAGTTACTAATGTAAGTTAAGAATTTTTTTTTTCTTTTATGTACTGACAAATTTTGGATTTGTCATTGTGTTATTTAAAAAAAATAATAGTTTTTCTTTCCCACTTTTAATGCAAAACCTCAGGATCCCAATTTTGGCAAAAGCTTCAGCCTCCCCAAATCCCATTTCTTCAAGATGTGTCCAAAACTACTAGGATCAAAACCAGTGAAATTCCTGTGAACTCCATCCGAAAATCGTCAAAGACTGAACACAGCAATTTTGTTAAAATCAATGGAAAAGATAGCAAAACTGATAACAAAGATAGCAAAACTGATGACAAAGATAGCAAAACTGATGACAAAGACAGCAAAACTGGTGACAAAGAGAGCAAAACTGATGATAAAGACAGCAAATCTGATGACAAAGAGAGTAAAACTGATGATAAAGAAAAGAAAAATGATGACAAGGTGCAGAAAACTGTTGATAAAGATATAAAGAAAGATAACAATGTCAAAGGTGATGACAAGGAAAACAAAACTGATAACATAGGGGATGACAGTGATAATAAAAAAAACAAAGATAACAATAAAGACAAAGAGTTCAAGAATGAAGAGAACAAAAATGATGACAAAGAGGACAAAAATGAAGTCACTGATAACAAAAATGAAGACAAGCATACAGCTGATGACAAGGAGCAAATAACTGATGACAAGGAGCACAAAACTGATGACAAGGAGCACAAAACTGATGACAAGGAGCACAGAACTGATGACAAGGAGCACAAAACTGATGATGTGGAGCACGAAACTGATGACAAAATTGAGAAAGAGGCAAATGCTGGTGAGATCCTGATCGTCCATACTGACTCAGAGGACAGTATTTTGGTGCACATGGCTTGTGGCAACCTGTCTGATCCACTTGGTCCCCATGACCTTTCGTTTCCACCTGAAGGTTCACTCATCCACCAAGCTTGCCTCTCGCTATTGTCCAGTCCTTGTGGTGCACAGATGGATGTTGTTAACTCATGTATTATAATTTGTATTTCAGTGTGTAGCCGTTTTTGTTGTAGGAAGATTCTTAGCATGTGGAACATTTACCATTTGTTTTCCTGATGCACACACTCAGTTGTTTCATGTTTAATAGAAGGACTCGATGTTACATGTTATTGACTTCAGGATTCCCACAGATAACAGGAATTTAAAAGATTAAAACAAATTATTTGTAAATTTTAAGGATTTTTAAAATTTCAAAATCCAATAGGTTTTGGTTTATAAAGTCCATATTTTATTAACATTTAATATGTCCTGTTTGGTTATTGTACAAATGGAGGATTGTTATTTAAAACCAAAAAATAATAACAAAAACACTTACAAATAATGGATCTTTCATTATCTAATTTTGTTTTAAGATTCCCATCCAAAGACCAGCACTTTATATTTTAAAGATTGAGTATTTTATTAAAAAAGTCTAGGGAAACCTCCATTTTGACCACAGTTTTATTAGTCGAACCTAATATTTTGTAGCAGATCTGTAATAATTAGCAATTAACCAGGTGGAATAATTGTAGTTTTGAAAATACATTTTCATGCTTGTGATCTCTGATTACTATACTATGGTACAGGTTCTCTTTGAAAAAAAACCCATTAAATTAATTATTAATTATCCTGAGTTTGGGAATCCTAGTCATTCGTACACTAACTTTGTTATGTGTCTTAATATGTTGTGTGTCACAGTGTGCTTATCCGTTGTCTTGTCTGAAATAAATATCTAAAACTGTTTCTCAATGTATGTATTATACATATATTATGTGTATATGTGTTATATATAGAGGATACAAGAAAATGAAATTATCAAACTGTAAATGTTAAATTATATATTAAACTCTTACCAATTTAATTATTTTCTGTTTAACAAATAAATAAAGATTTATTACTTTTTTTATTTTCAATATGATTATTTTATGAACATATATAAATATGACTGTTTGATTTACCAGGTTAATTCAAATACTCGGTATAAAGTACTGCCTATGAATTGTTTCTTAGCAACCCAAAAAGGTATTTTTAATTAGGCAGTGTGTTACCATTTTTACCACCAAATATATTCGTAAAATTGCAATTAAGTCTGAATAACATTTTGTACATGTCAATTAAAATACATTTAAAATGATGTATTTCAAGCATGTTCCATAACAACCAAGGTGGATATAAAAATTGTTTAGAACTTTGATTGTTGTCTTTGCATATTGCATAATATTTTTGAAATAGATGTGAATTTCATAGAGTATGTTTTAGATAATCTGTTGTCAAGTTGTAGTTTTATTCTAATTATTAATTAAAATACTCAAAATGAAAATATGTTTTTAGAAAATGAATTATTAGTATAAAATAATGAGTAAAACCTTGCTGCAAAATGTGGTTATTAACACCAAAGTCTAAGTTGTTTATGTTACCGGTACATTTGATTGAGAACTTTTATTAAATATTTTAATAGATATTAAATATTGCCAGCCTCTTAGCATAATTGCCTAACTAATTTTTAGAATCTTTGAGAAAAAAAACCCCAAAAAGCCAGATTTTTATACAAACAGAAATGAATTCTTTAAAGATTGTCAAGAACAAAGTTTGTTTTATTTATTCTTGTTCAAATAATTTTTAAAGAATTTATTTCTGTTTGTATAAAAATCAGTGTTTAATTTTGTTTTTTTTCTTAAAAGCACTAAAACTTAGTTAGGTATGAGTTTGGCAATTATGCTAAAAGGCTGATAATATGCATATCTACATAATTCAGCACATTACATACTTGTTTAGTTTATATGATATGTAAAGTGTATTGTTTGTATATTTTTTCATTAACATACTTGATATATCAGGGTTTAAGCTGTATTTTTAGTGGTACCCAGCCTTGGTGGCCTCGTGGTTAGGACATCGGTCTACAAGCTGGTAGGTACTGGGTTTGGATCCCAGTCGAGGCATGATATTTTTAATCCAGATACTGACTCCAAACCCTGAGTGAGTGCTCCGCAGGGCTCAACTGGTAGGTGTAAACCACTTGCGCCAACTAGTGATCCTTACTGCCTGTGGGAAGTGCAAATAAAAGATCCCTTGCTGCCTATCATAAAAGAGTAGCCTATGCAATGACAGCGGGTTTCCTCTAAAAAAAAACAGTGTCAGCGATGATGAGATATAAAATCAATGTGCTCTAGTGGCATTGTTAAAAAACAACAACTTTACTTTACTGTTAGTGGTATTCCTTGCTACTAATGAAAAAATGTAGGGTGTTTCCTCTCTAAGACTTATGTGTCAGAATGACCAAATGTTTGACATCCAATCACTGTTGATTGCTAAATCTGGCCAATTATTAATTTTTATTATACATATAGTTGTTTCCATGCTTATATCCAAGTACTATTCAGGCATGCTCTCCTGGGCACACACCTCTGCTATCTGGGCTGGCTGTCCAGGACAGTGGGTTAGTGGTTAGTGAGAGAGAAGTTGGTGAAGTGGTCTTACACCTACTCAATAAATTGTTAATCTCGGTCAGGGTGGGAGCAAGTACTGGCATGCGAACCCAGTACCTACCAGTCCAGTGGTTTAACCACATCATCACCAAGGCTGGTAAAAGACTGGCTGAATAGAACATCAGTTGATATTTGTCATCAGCAGCTTAAGCCCTGTTTCTGCACCCTAAAGAGCAGTATTTCACATCCCTTACTCCACTGACAGTAATGTTACAATGAATGCATGTACTACGTCTTGTCACCCAAGTGCAACAAAATGTCAAAAATGTTGACCGGTTGGGATTTCTGCCTTCACAAGTTTATCAAATGAAATATTTTAAGAGTTATTAGTGTATACATTACATTGTTTAAGAAGGAGAGGTACTGGTAATAGATACTGATTATAACCAATATTATACTTAATGCTATTTTTACATTTGACGACAGTTCAACAAAATACCTCAAATAATTTATATTCACACGACATTAATAAGTAGATTTTTTTCTTTTCTTTTTTAATGGAAAATGTATTCATTTGATGACTTACAATTAAATATTTTTTGCAAATTCCCTTTGATTGTCATAAAGATCCATTCAGCTGTGAGCTAAGTATAAGTCAAGATCATTGTTCAGCTGCGTGAAACAGTCTTAGTTATCTAATAGCTGCTGATCTAACTGTGTCAGTGGGTCATGAAATTCAGCATTTCATTCTTTGGGTTAGCGTGTGCATCTAGTTGAATTGTATATATTTATTCTCTCGATTAATAACATGTTCTTAACCATTAGTCTGGTCTAAAGCAATGGCTTGACCAGTCTCTGTGAGATGAATAGAGAGATAACTCTAGCTGATTATTATAATAGACAAAAAGAACCAGTTTTGAAAAAGGACTATCAGATTAGGAAGATAATCAGCCAATCCCCAGTATGAGCACTTGACAGTATTGGTTTAAGTTTGGATGATAATATGTCAAAAACAATGAAAAAAGCAACTAGATTTACAACTTTCTTAGAAAAATATTTATATTATAACTTCAGAAGATTTAAATAATAAATTTATTAATAAGCCAAATATAATTTGTAACTTTGGCATGTTGTGAGACTTTATATTAAATGTTATCATTGATTTGTGCAATTAATTTTGCAACAGATGAATCGTCAGCAGAACTTAGTGATGAACCTGTTAACAATGTGAGGAGTGCTGCTGCAGTGAACGGCAATGATGCTGTAGTTGACAGCAGCAGTGATGAAGCGGTTGCTGATGAGGTGGAAGTTGAGGCCGAGGTTCACAGTACCTCAGTAAGGGAATCTAAAGAAGGTAACATTATTTAGTAATGGGATTGTAGATCATTATAATTATTATGATGACGAGAAGCAGCAGTGAGAAATAGACAGTTTAGTCTAATATTGCAGAAGATATGTTAAGCTTACTTTTGTTAAAGCAGTTGTTAGTTCTTTTCTAAAATTTCTTCTGGTTCTTGCTTCAGCTTCTTACCTTTGTCTTCACTACTGATTTATTTATTTTCAATTAAAACATAGTAAGTCACTGTTTCTTTTTCGACAACATTCCTCTACATTATAATATATTTCTTGACTTGTTGGTTTTTTAAAATACCTCTCACTGAATTGACCTTGTATATTTAAGTTGTATAAACAACAGAAAACTGTCTGATCCTAACTGTTGTAACACAGGGAAACTGTCTTGATACAAAACTATGCCTAATCCTAACTGTTGTAACACATAGAGAAACTGTCTTGATACAAAACTGCCTAATCCTAACTGTTGTAACACAGTGAAACTGTCTTGATACAAAACTGCCTAATCCTAACTGTTGTAACACAGGGAAACTGTCTTGATACAAAACTATGCCTGATACTAACTGTTGTAACACATAGGGAAACTGTCTTGATAAAAAAACTATACCTGATCCTGTTTAATAATAATGGTAGTAAATATTGTTTCAACCAGAATCTGGTTCCCAAGAGGAATCCCAGCCTGATGAGAGCAGTGAGAAGTCTGGAGACGTCTGTGAGGAAACAGCGAACGACAGTGTTGAAACGGCAGACAACAATAAGCCAGATGACAATAAGCCAGACGAGCAAGCCTCTGAGCAAACCAATCACGTCGAAGAAGAACAGGATGCGAGGACTGAGGAAGAAGTGAAGTCGAAGGAGAAGGAAGAGGAAAACAAAGAAGCTGCCTCAGAGGAAAGCAAGACAGAGGACAGTACAGAATCTTCAGCTGATTCCAGTGAAAACAAGGTTGACACCAACAGCAAGGATGATACCGTAACAGAAGGAGAGGTTTCCACAGATCAGGTTAAGCTGGAAGAGTCCAAACTGCAGGAGGTGGACCTGAACTCCCCCGTAGTAGAAGGCAAAGTGGGTGTTGTTCCCGAGCAGCGTGCGGACCCCATGAGTAACGGAGAGCATATAGACATCGGCAGCAGCAGTCTGCCCATCTCGTCCATCAGCGTTGCCAATCCTGGTCCCCATGGAGACCATGTCTCCACAACTCAAGACCTGGAGTTGAGCCACAAGATCCCCAGTCCCCTGAACCTGATGCCCCTCCCTGGAGGAGATGGGGGATCACTAACTGAGCGGTTGGAGAGAGCCTTGGGGTCAGTGTCACCATTGCTGAGAGAGGTCTTTGTGGATTTTGCACCATTCTTGTCCAAAACCTTGATTGGTTCACACGGACAAGAACTGTTAATAGGTGGTAAGTTGTATTAAGTTGGTAATATCTTAATTATAGTTCCATAGGATCTGGATAATTCATTTCGAAATAACCAATTTGTGCATTTTATAAACTGCAGGTGTTAACTGGTGATAAATCAAATTAAAACATATTAATATTGATTTCAAAGACATTAGTTAACAGCTTAGTTGGTTGTTAAATATGTGATACAGTTACCTAAATTAATTTCTTAACACAAATATAATCATTGTGGATGTCACAGAATACAAAAAGAAAAAAAAAGTGCTGAGGTATTGACAGTGAAGCATAAAACATTTGAAAATAAAATATTAACTCTAATTATACACGACTAAACTTTGTTTATTACTCCACTACCACTAGATTAAAATAATTTTAAATAGTTTTTAGGTTTCCATTGAAAAGATGTTCAGGTTTTGTGTGTCATAAGCAAAATCTAATTTTATAGCATAAAGCTGATTAGTGAGTTAACGTCTGTATGTTTTTGTTTTGTTTTGTTTGAGGTCTTGTTACACTGAAAAAAAGAGAGTCATTATCTGTATATATTTTTGTTTTGTTTTAGTCATTGTTACCCTGAAATAAATTATTCTCTCTATATGTTTTTCTTGTAGGTCTTGTTACCCTGAAACAAAGCACGTCAGTGGTGGAGCTGGTCATGTTGCTGTGTTCACAGGAGTGGCAGAACTCTCTACAGAAGCATGCTGGACTCGCGTTCATTGAACTCGTCAACGAGGGCCGGTGAGAACACATTGTATTTACACTAGTATATATGCTTTGACAGGTAACAATCCCTGCCACCAGCTTGAAGATATGTTGGACTTGTTCTCTTTTCAACTAGTACTAGAACTGGTACATCAAATGTTGGGCTAGGTAATGTTTTGTCTTTTGGGAAGGTGTATAGACAAATAAAATCATATGACATAACAGGCATATGTTGTAAAACCAGTGCCTCGTAATCATCAAAGACTATGGTATGTGCTGTCCATCTAAGTCCACATAAAAGATTTCATTATCCGATAAGAGTTGTTGTTAAATAATACTTAAATTAACAAAACAAAATAAACAACATGGTTATATATAAACAATTTCGCTAGTGTTTCATTCAAACATTTGTTTTATTTTATAAATAATATCTTCATTATTAATGATTGTTTTTTTTTTGTGGGTTTTTTTGGGTTTTTTTTTGGTTTTTTTGCTTTAACGATGCACTCAACACATTATATTTACGGTTATATCGGCGTCGGACATATGGTTATGTCGAGAAAAATCCCAGTGGTTAGCTGACGGGGATCGATCCTAGACCGACCGCACATCAGGCGGGCACTGTACCACTGGGCTATGCTGCCTGCCCAGTATTGATGAATTAATCTTGTTTCTTCTCAATTTTAATCTGTTGAATAAAGCTTGGTTTACTAGATATTGTTCTTAGATCTTTTGAGTCTGAGGTACTTTTCAAGTTTATGTATTTCAAAGTACTTGTATTCTGTTTTCATCTCAAGAATGTAACAGTGTGATGCTACAGGTGCAGTTGAAGTTACATTGTTTATTTCTTCTCGGTGCAGATTACTGGCTCATGCGACTCGGGATCACATTGTGAGAGTGGCCAACGAAGCTGAGTTCATTCTCAATAGGATGAGGGCAGAAGATGTTCAGAAACATGCAGAATTTGAGGTTGGTTTTTCTGTGCTTTTCATAAGTGATGGCTTTGATAACAATAGTTGATTGGAACATTCCTATTTTATGTATTTTTGTAGTATTAGTATAATTGTTATTTGTTTGAGCCTTAATAGCCTTAAACAGTTGCTTAACTTTCACAAAGTTGTTATGCCATTTCTTTCTTGTCAGTTACAAAATAAAATATTTGAGTAAGTTCTGTATTTTAAACTTGAAGGTGTTATTGTAAAGTTAAAAAAAATTGTAATTGGTATATATTTTCATTGGATCCAACACTTGTGCAAACGATGAGACTGCCATATAACAAAGTATTTTGTTATTTCGATGGGGGATTTTTCAACCCAGGGTGAGTGTACCGCTAGGCTCAATGGGTAGATGTAAGGCCACATACACCAAGTTTCACCCACTTCACATGTGCAATTATAGGTGTATAACCTCCACATGGATGATGATTACCCGGCATGCACTGCAGGTTCTGTGTACCCCGGGCTCAGGTGATACCAAGATAGCTCAACTGACAGCAAGCGTGGATGAGCACGGACCTGTCAAGTAGTCCCATACTGAAATGGAAATACTTCGGCTTCACCATTCATGTCATCATCATCCATGTCTGTAATGTCCAAAAATACAAAAAAATTCTTTCTCTGTGTTAAATGTTTTGTTTTTTTTCAAAACAAAACAAAAAAGAAGTAAAAAAGGTATTTTGTTGTTTTGTAAATTCCACTTAATAATATTTTGTTTCCAGTCTATATGTGCTCAGACCCATGTGGACCAAAAAGAAGAAGAAAAGATTTGCGATCATCTGATAACATCTGCCAAACGTCGCGACCATTCACTGGCTGTTAAGCTAAGAGACAAAATTGTCAACATCTTGACCAATCGCCATGGAGCTTGGGGTGATGTTAATCAAATGTAAATATATTCCTTACATATAGACATAAGAATCCAGTTACTAATGTAGTTGATATACTGTTATACACTGATCATATGCAACATTGTTGATTTTTGTGAAAATATATATGCTGATGGAAAGATATAAGTGAACACATCAAATTTAATTCTCTACTAGAATAGTAATGTCTGTATTTCATACCAAGTTGTGATGTGGGATTGAATATCTGTAGTGCTGAACATGCTGCCTATGTGTTCCCAGTCAACTTCTGACAATATGAATTGATTTTTGATGCAGTCATTATTTTTGGTTGCTATCTGTGTGATCCTTTATTTCTTTCCATCAGTATGTACAGGAGTAAAACCATAGCAAGTCATCACTGCAATGTTTGACATTGTTTTATATTTTTGCTACTTTCATTCCTATAATGTGTTCAGTTCCAGTGTTGGTTTCTTTGTAAATGTTAGATATATATTTTTAAACTAATGCCAGAAATAATACAAGAATGGAAAGTGGAGTATGTTAAAAAAGATTATAATTTCAATCCTCTTTTGTTTTTGTAATGGTACAGAAAAGTACAACAATTATTTTGTATTATTTTATTCTACAGGAGACGTGAATTCTGGAAACTGGATGTGTGGGAGGATGATTCGAGGAGAAGGCGAAGGATGGTGAGAAATGCGCTGGGTTCGGCTCATCCAGAGGCCACTCTGAAAGCAGCACTAGAACACGGTAAGACCTGACTCTGTACATCTGGTAGCATGCAATATCAAAACTCTATAAAGTCGACCATAAAGTAAAGGTTCTTTTGTTTAATGACAACACTGGAGCACATTGATTAATTAATCATTGGCTATAGGATGTCATTTTGACTTGTAGTCACCAGAGGAAACCTGCTACATTTTCCCTAATATATGCATTTTCATACTGTGGCCTTTGTCCATTTGTGTTGCATTGGTTGGAATGAGAAAAAAACAACCCAATCAGCTAAATAGATCCACTGAGGTAGTTTGCTCCTGTAATGCAAGCACCTCAATCGAGCACTCAACTGACTGAGATAAATCCCGCCCCTTGACTCTACAAAAGCCTTGAGACTAATGTCATGGCAACACCATACAAATTGCATCATATGACATCATTAAAATTTTGAAACTAGACTTAATGTTTTATAAGCAAAGCCCCAGGTGTCTGGAAAGATGTGTTAGAAAAAGGTTGATCAGTAATAACTGCAATTAGAACAGAAACAAAAGATTTCCAGCCTTTGGAAGTTTTTATAAATTAAGGTGATTGAAATTACAACAAAACCTCTTTGCAGCTTATGCCAGAATCTTTACTAACAATACTGGCAATAATGACCTGCTTTGACCTACTGCTCTAAATATGCATAGTCCTTGATTAGACTTATCAGTTAAATTATCTTCCATGTTACTTTATTTCAAAGGAGCTACAGAAGATGCCATTAACCAGGCCCGCGATGCCGTCCATGCACACCTGGCGTCCATCAAGAGATCACAGAAGGAAATCACCGACTACACCGATGACGAACTCCTCATGGAGGAGAAAGAGTTTGATCAGGAGTTCTCAGGTGGGTGACAGTGTAAACTAATTTAACATTCAGTGTAGGTGGCCTACTTGTCAGCTATATTAAAGAGACTGTCCTGAATTTGCCATGTTTTTGTTAAGCAGCCCTCTACATTAGATACATGTGACCTTTTGTTTTCATTTGGCGACTAAAACATTTCATACTATCTTATATTAAAAAAAATGGACATACAGTACGCGAACCAACCAAACTGGCAATATCGGCGGGTCGGCTCGGTGGTTGGCTCGGCGGGTCGGCGGTCTTGGGGAAAAAAAACATGTTTCCAAAAATTTGCCGATCGGCGGATCGGCGATTTTGTAAAACTTTTATTTCAACGAGAATTACGTTTGCAGTTCATCCAACATGTAGCACTGTTCATTATTTTTATATTGACCATGTTATTAACAGCTTCATGTCATAAATGTGAAACGCCAATTCTTTTTAAAATAAATAAATGTGAAACTGACTCACGTGCAACTTGCGTCAGTTGTGGA
>JAECMU010089423.1:0-12355 GCA_016106625.1 Dracogyra subfuscus
ATATATAAACTGACGATCAAAAGATCAAAAGAAAGTATACCAATATTTTTTTCAAATCATTAAAAACAGGACAAAAACAAGTTGATGCAAATGTTATATTTTGAAAGTATAATAATTTGGCGATAAATAAAAACGAATATACTCAAAATAACCCATAAAATGATATCACAGTTCATAACAGCACTAGGGGTGAAATGTTCGATTTCATAAAGTACCACTCATAACGAAGGTGAATAAATTTGGCCACAAAGAACATGGTTCAATAGCGTGTATGTCCAACATGTGCAAGTATGCAAGCATAGACCCGACGTCGGACAGATTTCCGTCAGTGACAATAAGGTCTGTCCGCTGTTGGCCACAGATACCACCCCAAACCATCACATATCCACCACCAAACGGTTCAGTCTCCTGAATACTACATGGAGTGTTCTCTCTCCTGCATGTCGTTATATCCGAGTCCTGCCATCAGCTCTGAATAACTGGAACCTACTCTTATCAGAAAAGAGTACACGTTGCCAGTTCGGATGTTGCCAGCGTTGAAACTGACGTTCCCAACGTAAACGTCGAAGTGCCCAATACAAATCCACGGACACCTCTGTGATCAGCAAAACACAGCATCTTATGTTAACCAATGAAATCGCTGCTGCCCATGGTAAGATGAAGGATTGCAATTTGCACGTGCAAATAGTGCATGTTCTGCAGGTATAAATGCTGCATCAACTTGGATGGGCTGAAAATATTCGTGCTGTTTTTGGTTATGCTACACACTACTCTGAGGTCATGCCCAGATTAACCGATGCTCAACGCAATAATGCAATAGGCCGAATGGAGGCTGGGGAATCTCAGTCTGCCGTTGCTCGTATACTGAATGTTTCGCAGAGCACCATATCGAGACTATGGGACAGATACTATCAAACTGGAACATCACGTGATCGCCCTAGATCCGGAATACCACGAGTGACGACGATGACGCAAAACAGGTACATACAGTTGCGACATTTACGACAAAAGTTCTTAACAGCTTCCTCTACAACAAAATACCTGGACTGCGTAGGATTTCCGATCAAACTGTAAGAAACCGACCACAGGAAAGTGATATTCGACCAAGAAGGCCTGCTAGAAGACCAGTATTAACACGGGAACATCGTCAACAACGACTTCTTTGGTGTCGACGGTGCAGATTATGGCGTGTACAACAATGGAGAAGAGTTGCCTTTACATGGTTCATACAGGCAAGGACCCATAAAATTCAAGCACGTTTCAAGGACCTTTCAAGGACCTACCTTATGTTTTCAAGGACCATAAATACAAACCTTAACCAGTCTTTTCGAACAATGTTTTTAATAAAAAATGTATGTTTATATGGTTACTAGTCATTTCGTACCATAGTTTATGGTCATTTCGTACCATAGTTGTTTTGTACCATCTTGTACCATAGTGTTTGGTCATTTCGTACCATAGTGGTTTCATACTCTATATCTTATTTTTGTCATGGTATGCCACTTCTTATTTTTATTGTTGACGAATAAACGTTGACGTGTAAACATACCTTGTAAAGTGAGCAACGGTTTAACTGAACATATGTATATTGCTACTGATGATCATTTCATATGAGTCTAATGTTTTTCAAATCAGTAATTTGATATTTTACTATCTATCAATGAACTAAGCTGCACAATAAATGACTGAAGTACGAAATGACCAAACAGACATGGTACGAAATAACCATAGTACGAAATGACTTCAGATATGAAATGGTAACATTGGGTACGAAATGACTATGGTACGAATTAACCGGTTACCGTTTATATAGAGTATACTCTCTATATAAACTGTAACCAGTAAATTCGTATAGTGTATCACCATTTGCAGATAATGTCGTCAAGTTTAACATGTTTAGCATTATAAGCTTCACAAATGTCCTTTTCTAGCTGGCAAGAATTTAAAGTGTTCCAGTACTTTAGGCTTAATCATGTTAATCTAATGTAGGCCTATATTGTCAACCTCCAGTAATGATTTGAGTGCGCTCTTGCCCATGGCGCCAATGTTAATATCCTTGCGACAACAGGAACACATGGCCTTTGACACGTCCTTACTCTACAATATCTACACATATTTTCGACACCACGTTTTGTTAAAAACACACTTTCCACTAGGCATGTTTAAATTTGAACATATGTGCTTGCAAAAACTTCAAAATCAAACTGATTCCGTGTTGTCTCGCCTGACTATTGTTTGCAGTTCTCAAAACGAAGCTATTACGCTCGTTAATAATCGGTAAATCTCGGCTGAGGCATTCGGAACATAGCATTTGTCCTGAAATGGGCCGAGTACATTCGGGTCGTGGAACGTTGCGAGTGCTGGAATGAAAGTATGAACACGAAAGTAAAAACGCTAAACTTTTCATTTCAAACTCCTAAATTCAAGCACTTTTCAAGACCGGGCGAACCATGCTTTAGCGACGAATCCCGATTTATGCTTCGTCGAGCCGACGGAAGATTGAGGATGTACAGGGGCGATGGAATGAACGTTATGCGACAAACTGTGTACAAGAGGTCGACGGATTCGGTGGATCGGACTGCTGATGCTCTCTTGCATCTGCCAGTGCAGGCGGTCCCTCCTACCCACCCCCACCCCCCCAAATTTCTGTCTTGGACGACAGGCGTGCGCTACAACAGCTTGTTCTGAATGTGCACGTTAAACCCTATGACATGACATGATATGGCATGGTGGTGGGAGCGTCATGATGTGGGCAACCATTTATCACACCACTAGGACACACCTAGTGCCTATTGCTGGCAACTTAACTGCGAACAGATATTGCAACGAAATTCTGCAGCCACACGTTATACCATTTGTGAATGCGAACAACGTTATTTTTCAGCATGACAATGCTCGACCACACACAGCGAGAGTTGTTACAGACTTCCTCAACCAAAACAACGTGGCAGTGATGCCCTGGCCTTCCAGATCACCGGATCTGAATCCAATTGAACATTTGTGGGATGAAGTAGATCGACGTGTGCAACGACGTCAACCTCAACCACAATCATTGCAACAGCTTGTCCAGGCACTGCAGGAAGAGTGGACTGCAATTCCACAACAAGAAATCCAAACATTAATTCGGTCCATGAGCAGCAGGTGCCAGGCAGTTATCAATGCCAATGGAGAACATACACGATATTAACTGCATAATAAAACACTTGCATCATTTCTCTGAATGCATACACAACTATCACGGATCTGAAATCAACTAAGAAACGCTTGACAATATCTCGCTTTGTCACAGGTGTGAAAGTCCACCAACAGTACCGTGGCAAAATTCATTTTCTTTTGTTAGTGGTTACCACTGCAAGTGCGAATAATTGTTACATGTTCATATACCACTAGAGTTTCGAGCATATCCGTCCGGGGGCTTGTCTCTGGATAGCCAGGGGCTTGTTCCGGGACAGAAAAAAATTAAGTGGACAATTTTAGAATTTACATCTAAAAATGAAATGGTGGGCCTTAAAAATGTTGATGCGCATCTCTAATTAATAAAGAAAATTCTACTCATTAAATTTGGTCGCTAGATTAGATCGGGTGGTCAACAATTAATGAGAAAAGATCGGTGGTCTGACTCGGGATGGAGGGGGAGGGGGAGGGGGTACAGTTGAAAATGGGCAGAATTTAAAAAAAAAGAAAAAAAGTTACAAGCCAAAAATGAAAAAGAATTGACTGCTCGGTCGAATATTTATATAATTTGAAGCATTTTAGAAGGACAGTCCAAAACAAAAAATAAATAAGAGAAAGCGGAGAGGAGAGGACTATTTAATAATATTAAAGAAGAAGAAGAAGAAGTAATTTCGACATAAACGTTTGAACGAAGGTTTAAAAGTTTAAAGTCTGATCTATATATCCACGTGAGTGGCCTCGTTAAGGCCGTTAGGGTGCACAGCTTGTAGGGACGAGATGGGTTGCATCCCGTCAAGAAAACCCCTACATTGACAGTCAATAGCCGTTGAAGGTGTAGTGCTGTGCTGAAATACAGATCTTGAGAAGCTGGAAACGTCTGAACGAGAGAGAGAATCAAACTAGAGTATAGTCCAGTCGTCATAGGTTGGTATAGTGGTGCGGACGGGCCCGACTCCGAAGGATACGAGATGATATCACAATAAAACAAAATAAAGTCTAGAAAAGAGTAGTAAGGGTCGACCCCGCTTCCTATTTCTTCTTAGAGAGGGCGGTCAATCTTCCAGTGCTTCTAGGACGAGCTCGGACATGTAGAGACTAAACGCGAACAACCGTGGCGTTCTGCAAAATTGCCGTCATACAAGTCAACATGGTCAGACGGTGAAATGACGTGGATGCAAGACATCTCGCTAAAACAGAATCCAACCTGGGCCCCGTTCCACGAAGCAATCTTATCCTCACTATTGTCGTAAATACCTACCATCGAGACCTGACATTTTTTTCTACGATCGTCAGCCCGTTCCATGACGCAGCGCAACTTACTATCGTCGTAAATTACAGAGAAAATTTACAATTGGTACGAGGCACTCGTAAGCCACTAATATAGCTGTCAAATGGCAGTTAGATAATGATTTGATAATTTTCTAAGAAGGATACCAACTCTTAGTGTAAAAATAGATCTGATATATACCAAATACCTTTTATGAAACTGTGATCAATGAAAAACAGTCTATGCCTAACGACCTTCACAAGAAAATAAGGGAGATAACTCTCATGTCTTATGCATTCGGTAATTATCGCTTACCGAATAAATTGACAAAGTTACTTCATGGTTGTCCCATACCAGTGAATACATCCAACATGTTCCGAAAAGTCGGTAAACAATTTATCATTTAACTAATTCGCACCTCTTTGCAAAGAATCTGTTAATAATAAGGGGGGTACTTACGACTACCGTAAGGTTGCTTTGTGGAATGGCTGTAAAGTTTACGGTGCCAATTGTAAAACTCACCTTAAATCACTACAATTAACCTTAGCTACAATTCAGCCCAGGTGGTGCAGACTGTCGAAACGAGAAGCGTTCCAGCGTTCAATCAGTTCCATTGGCCGCATACATCCCAGTAGAAAACTTCACTTCACTGACAAAAACAACGAAGCACGTGCAGTGTGCACAAGCGAAACAAACACGTCTTACCGCGTCGAGCTCCAGACTGGGAATGGTTACGACTGCAGACGGACAACCAGCCAGTCGTAGCAAGCTTGATTCCATGGGCAGTCATCATCACACTGTCGCAGACACAACCACAAATAATGTAACTAATTAAGCAAAAGTAGTCTATCACGATAAACCTTAGTTTATTTTCCTAAAAATAGCTTCAAAGCATAATTCCCTGGAATATATTTATTATTTAAGCATATAGAACAGAACATCCCATTACGTCTAGGATCGATCCCCATCGGCGGGTATATAAAATACCATGATATGTGATATCCTGTTGTGGAATAGTACATATAAACGATTCCTTGCTATAAAAAACCCCCAAAACAATGTAGTGGATTTCCAAGGCGCGTATGCAGGGATTTCAGCAGGGTTGGGGTTATAAGACTGTGTTGAGCGAAGTTTATACGGGGTCATACTCCCCCAGAAAATATATTTCATTTTTTAAGCTTGGACAAGTAAGGGTTTTGACCTCCAATACCCTCCCTCTGCACATGCACCTGATTCCCCTCTAATATTATATGTCAAAATTACCAAATGTTAGACATCCAACAGCAGATGGAAGGAAGGATAGGATATGTTTTACTAATGACGTACTCAACACCTTTTATTTACGGTTGTATGGCGTCGGATTATTATTTTATTACCCATATAGTTAAAAATATATTGGTACATATCAAAGTGGTATGTCCTACTAGAACGCAAAGTGAGACGTAACACCTCGACGTTCCCCGATTGGCTCATGCTGTGACCTTGCCGGATCTACTTTTGTTTCACCTTTTATCCATCAATTGTTTTCATTCACAGTATACAACTGGGTCACATATAATTTACAAAATGACATCGCGTTTATTCGAGAGCACAGTACCCGATTTATATATATATATTAATAATTAACATGTAACACATATTATGCAACCATTATACACTGTCCTAGAGATAGTAGCTTATAATATATACTAATCAAATTAAATACAAAACTATCGTCTGCTAGATTTCGTTTGACAGGAAAACCGAAACAATGGCTGCTTCCCTACCACAAACTCTGGTAAAAGTAAATGATTTGGTGAAGATAGATGGGGATTTTACTGGACGTGTCATCAACATAATAAGACCGCTGAATACGTACCACATATACGTGGTTAACACGGAATTGGGTAAATTACAAGTACCGATATTTAGGCTCCGAGTAATACCAGAAACCGTGACCAGTGTTCCCACCCCGGAAAAACATTCAGCTATCGACTTGCCAGACGAGGTTATTAATGACTTACTTGCAGATGACATGCTACTTGACAACGAGAATGACAATTCAAGTAAATATTTAACAGTTTATTTCTTTTAATGAAAACAAAAACACATCCTTAAAAACAAAATACGACATGAAAATTGTTAACAATTATTTTACAAAATCACTGAATGAAACCCGAAAAATAGAAACAATCCCACCAGAAGAACTAGACTTGATGGGTTTTTTTTTTTTGTTGGTTTCTTTAACGACGCACTCAACACATTTTAATTACGGTTATATCGGCGTCGGACATATGGTTATGTCGAGAAAAAACCCCAGTGGTCAGCTGACGGGGATCGATCCTAGACCGACCGCGCATCAGGCGGGCACTGTACCACTGGGCCACGCTGCCCGCAGACTTGATTTTATGCAATTTTTTTATGGAGGTCCGAATACCCAATGGTGATGAATATGAGCCAAGCAGTTTGCGTTGTATTCGGTCTAGCATTGATAGACATTTAAAACTACACCCCATCCAAAATGGTTGATACCCGTTTCTCGAAATCACGCGAAGTACTCACATGTAAACAAAAGTATCTGAAACGTGAAGGCAAAGGCAACAAACCTTGTGAGGCCGAATCAATATCTCCAAGTGAAATTGACAAACTCTGGGAATCTGATCAACTTGGTGGGAATACTCCAAATACAATACTGCAAACACTATGGTGGAACAACACCCTTTTTTTTGGATTACGGTCAGTACTCCCGCACAGACAGATGACATGGGGTGACGTGTCTCTAAAAACTGACACCGATAATAATGAATTTTTGGAGTACAACGAACGTCAAACGAAAACGCGTACAGGCGCAAATCCCAGAGATGTAAGAAAAATACCCCCCTCGTGTTTGTGCGATTTCATCTGAGCCAGACCGCTGTCCGATAGCACTGTACACAAAAATATCAGTCTTTAAGACCATCCAATTTTTCAGGTCCACAGCACCCCTTTTATTTAGCCAGCAACACCAGATCCTTTCCAAAATATGGTGAATTATGGTTTAAACGTCAGCCGATGGGCAGAAACAAACTGAGTAATTTCATGAAAACAACGGCACAAGCTGCTAATTTAACTGAACACAAACGATTCACAAACCACAGCGCACGGAAAACAATGCTGCATACTTTGAATTATAATAATTGTGCTTCCACACATATCATGCAGTTATCAGGTCACAAAAATGTTGCATGGGTCAATTGTTTTTTTTTTGTTGGTTTGTTTAACGACGCACTCAACACATTTTAATTACGGTTATATCGGCGTCGGACATATGGTTATGTCGAGAAAAAACCCCAGTGGTCAGCTGACGGGGATCGATCCTAGACCGACCGCGCATCAGGCGGGCACTCTACCACTGGGCCATGCTGCCCGCTTGCATGGGTCAACGCATATGTCCGAATATCGGACGAACAACACAAGGAAATGAGCAACATGCTTGTTCGCAAATCGAAATCTCCTACACGCCCGCCAATTTCCACTCCTGAGCAAAACGCAGTCGCTTTGACATCTGCACAATTTCAAACACACAATAAAATGTTCAGCTCCACTGCATCATCCAACTGTGATATATTGGGTACATTATTTGCAGGACCAATATATGGTGGCATTTGTAACATCAGTGTCAACACCGAACGTCAATAGAACGAGCCCCTCCATTCACCATGTTCAAAGCGTCGTCGCATCATAATATCAAGTTAATCGGACACTTCTGATGAAAATTAACTTCATTCTGTACTTTAAATCCATGTTCAGAGTTCAGATTAAATTTCTTAACACAACTTTTCAAATGTTCGCATAATTTCTCTTACAAACAAGTTCAAATACCGAGGATGCACAACATTTGGCTTCGTTGACATTGTGTCACTAATAACAGATTGGCATTTGTTTACAAAGTTCTATAATTATGTAATTTGTAAAAACATAAATGTACCACGTTCAGTGGAAAGAAATCACAAAGTAGTGTTTAAGTGTTAGTTCAGTTTCTCCATAATGTTTGTTTTCATTCACAATGTACGAAAATTATACATTTTAATTTGGGACTATATTTTCTAGTGAACGGATAAGACGTCATACGGCTATGCACTGATTATGTGTATTATTTCGCATAGTCTGTTTTCGTAAAAGGTCATTCCCAGTCTAGAGCTCGTCGCGGTAAGACGTGTTTGTTTCGTGTGTGCACACTGCACGTGCTTTCGCGGCTCGACTTGGGGATCCTTCACTTCGCTGTTTTCGTCGGCGAAGTGAAGTTTTGTACTGGGAGTGTATGCGCCATTGTAACTGATTGAACGCTGGAACGCTTCTCGTTTCGACAGTCTGCACCACCAGGTAGGATTCTTTTTTAGCGAGATTCCTTGCCTCCACGTCATTTTCCCCCGGCTATGTATGTCGACTAGTTTTTTCGTGACTCGTATGATGACCACTCTGCAGAACGCTACGGTTGTTCTACATGTCCGAGCCTGTCCTAGCAGCACTGGAAGATTGACCTCCCCACTCTAAGAAGAAATAGGAAGCGGGGTCGGACCCTACTACTCTTTTCTAGACTTTACTGTGTTTTATTGATACCATCTCGTATCCTCCGGAGTTGGGCATGTCCGCACAACTATACCAACCCATGACGACTGGACTATACTAGTTGTAACAATTGACAGACTGCTCCGTAAGCCCGGATGTACTTTATTGTCGTTATGCCGTAAAACTAAACAAGTCATGTGACATTGTCGTTAACATTACATCTCCTTTTCTTTATAAAAAAATAATAATATTGCCATATTATTTTATGACAATTAACTAACAGTTTCTTAACTCTTCTTT
The DNA here is from genome assembly GCA_016106625.1 of Dracogyra subfuscus. Lineage (NCBI taxonomy): Eukaryota > Metazoa > Mollusca > Gastropoda > Neomphalida > Peltospiridae > Dracogyra > Dracogyra subfuscus. Next base: position 9,269 of record JAECMU010089423.1, read on the forward strand.
GAGTAAGATAGAATAAAACACATTCGCAACTGTCCTTGATAAGTCTTTCCTGTGAATGAACAGTGAAATAATAATTATTAAACAATAAAGTTCTTGAAGAGTTCCATTCTTACAGTGAACATTAAATTGACAGTCAGACATCAAAGTTCTTGGAAACGTTCTTTCCTGAAAATTAACAAAATTAACAGTCAAATCAATCCATATTATTGGAAAGTCCTTTCCTGAAAATAAACAAAAGTAATACTTTGAAACATAGGCAACTAATCTTGCCAACTATAATCAATGTAACCCTGTTCGTCTTTAAAGGTCGAGACGACACGGTGGCTTAACTGCACGACCACTCCGAGTTGTGACAGTTATTGGAATGTTTGAACTTGATTCAGGGGAAGTAACTCTTTACTGCACCTTTGTTGAGGGGACAGGTACTTTGTTGTTTGCTGGCACTGGTGCTCGAACAACTGGTGGAATTAACACATTCCTAGTCTCTTTGCTGAAGGTCTGTCCATTTTTTTTAGCTGAAGGAATCTGCATTGGAACAGATTTACCGGCTGACGGAATCTGCATTGGCACAGATTTACTCGAGTTTGCTGTGTAGGTAGAAAGTCTAAGATGTCGTCTGTTTCTCCTGTACTTTTTACCATTGTACTCAACGATGTATGATCTAGGCGTGTTGTGATGACTAATCACTGTTGCTGGGACCCAATGTTTTGATCCTGGGAATGGCGACATTCTTACAGGATCTCATTGGATCAACACTGGCATGTCTGTTGCCTTTATATTGTAGTTATCACACTGTCTCTTTTCGTCCATATACAAACGTCGTTGAATTTCAGCATGGTCAACTGCTACGGGCTTTACAGTTCTCTGCAAATTGGAATCTTGTTTCTAGGTCGGCGGTTCATTGAAATATGCGCTGGTGATAAACCACAACTTTCCAGCGGTGTTGACCTATAATCAAGTAATGCCAAATGTCGGTCTGTATTTTTAGACCATAGCCTTTTTACAGTCTGGACTGCCCGTTCGGCTTCTCCGTTGGACTGAGGGTAATTCGGAGACGATGTGATATGCTCTATGCCATAATACTCCACGAAAGTAGCGAACTCCTAGGAGGAAAACTGAGGTCCATTATCTGTTCTCAGAACTTCTGGGATGCCATGTCTGCAGATCTGCTGTTTCAGGACCTCAATTGTAGCGGCACTTGACTGATTATTCAACTTGTCCACTTCAATGAACTTTGAATAATAGTCAACAATCAACAAGAAATGTTCGTCATTGAATTCAAACAGACCAGAAGCGACTTCACTCCATGGGAAGTCTGGTATTTTAGTAGGTTTCATTGTTTCAACTGGTTGTTTGTTTTGGAACATGTTGCACTGTGAACAATCACCGACTAGATGTTCAACTTGTTGGCTCATTCCTGGCCAATACAGAGCTTCTCTGGCTCTCTGTTTACACTTCGTAATACCCATGTGTGTTGCATGAATTTGCTTTAGCATGTCATTCCTCATGCTCGGCGGGACTACTATCTTGACACCTTTGTATATGATGCCACCGGAGACCGACAACTCATCTCTGATTGTCCAGTATTCTCTGACACAGTGTGGAGTTTCCATTCTAGTGTCTGGCCAGCCTTTCATTATCAATGAGTGTAGTTCACTGAGTTCATTAGCTGTGCACTGCTGGAATTCTGCATATCGTTTTGAGGTTACAGAGATGAAGTCAACCATGTTGATCAAGATTGGCTCAATGTCTGGCTCGGAATCTAGGAGATTTGCACGGCTCAGGGCATCACTAACAGGAATATCCTTTCCTGGTTTGTAGGTTACTTCGAGGCCATATGGTTGAAGGCGAAGGAGCATACTCTGTAGACGCATTGGGGCTGACAGTAGTGGCTTGGTGAAGATAGCTTGAAGAGGTTTGTGATCACTCTCTACTAAAACAGACTTACCAAAGATGTAATAATGAAACTTCTTGCATGAGTGAACTATGGCCAAAGTCTCTTTTTCAATTTGTGCATATCTCTTTTCAGTGTTTGTCAGAGCTGGAGAAGTGTAGGCAACTGGTTTGCCATCTTGAAGTAGTACACCACCAAGTGCGTAACAGCTTGCATCGCATTGTACTGTGATGTCTTTGTCCACGTCAAATCTGGCAAGAACTGGTGTTGTGGAACAAAGGGTCTTCAGCTTGTCAAAGCTTTCCTGTTGAGGCTTGTCCCAATGAAAGTCGACATCTTTCTTGACCACCTCTCGAAGTGGAGTATCTATTTCACTCAATTTGGGTATGAACTTTCCCAAATATTGAACGAGTCCTAGGAAACGTCGAATACCTTCTTTGTTCTCAGGAGGCTGCATTTCCTGAAGAGCGCGGACCTTGTCTGGATCGGGTTTTAGTCCATCCTGTGTGATGATGTGACCAACATACTTGACTTCTGTCTTCTTCATCTGACATTTGCCAAAGTTGAGACCAAGTTTCCAAGCTTTTGCTCGTTTTACAACTTTGTTAAGAATGAGGTCATGATGAGCTTCATTTTCACCACCAATCAAAATATCGTCCATGATGGCTTTTGCACCTGGGATATCTTGCAGCATGTCGTCCATTATTCTTTGGAAGATTTCGGGCGCAGACTTGATGCCAAATGGAAGTCACAACCATCTGTAACGACCTATTGGAGTGTTAAATGTTGTCAGTAAGCTCGATTCGTAGTCAAGTTTTATTTGAAGAAATCCTGACTTTGCATCTAGGACAGAAAATATCCTTGCCTTTGGGAAGTATGCAACAACTTCTTCAACTGTCGGGATTGGGTAATGTTCTCGACGTATGGCTTTGTTTAGGTCTTTGGGATCAAGACAAATTCGGACTTTGTTCTTCTTTACTACAACAACCATTGAACTGACCCAATCAGTTGGAGTAGTTACAGGGAATATATGACCCTCGTTCTGCATCTCTTTCAGCTTTGACGTTATTCTCTCGACAAGAGGTTTTGGCTGTCTCCTTGGTCCATGAACAACAGGTTCGACTTTGGGCTCTATTTTGAGTGTGTAAGTACCCGGTAAAGTTGAAGTTGTTTCTTTCAATTCTGGAAAATTT
>JAECMU010089424.1:1926-13458 GCA_016106625.1 Dracogyra subfuscus
TGAAAATGGGCAGAATCTCGAAAATAGCAATTAGAAAAAAACAGTTGAAATTTAAAAAAAAAGAAAAAAAGTTACAAGCCAAAAATAAGAAGAATTGACTGCTCGGTCAAATATTTATATAATTTGGAGTATTTTAGAAGGAAGTCTAAAAAGAAGAGAGGATCGGACTATTTAATAATATTAAATGTTTAACTTGGTAAGAGTTATCTCCCATATATTAGATAAAATAAGAGAGCATCAGACATATGGTTTTCTGTCTTGGATGAAAAAGCTTGCTTTACAAGCTCTTGTGCCCATGACAGGCGTGTGCTACAACAGCTTGTTCTGAATGTGCATGTTAAACCCTATGACATGACATGACATATGGTTAAGGACAACACAGATATTGAGAGAGAAAAGCCACTGTCACCAATCCATGGACTACTCTTTTCGATTTGCAGCAATTAAGGGATTTTTTATATGCACAATTCCACAGACACCATGATAAATACCATGGCTTTTGCTAGTGCCCTACATCATTCATACAGTGTGTAAAGCGGTTTTGTGTTTCATACTAGCATGAAACTCAAAACATTTCACATTTATTTCTTAAATGAATGTGCACATAAAAACCTATGACCAGCATGTAATGAATACTTAATTCGGCTTTTAGTCAAATGATTTGGAGAGAGGAAAATAACACTTTTACCACCCAGGCTTCTCTCAAATTAATCACATGGAATCTTTATTAGCACTTTCTCACAGACCGAACGATGAAACGAAAGATCACTTCAACAGTGTATAAGTTAACTGTCTATAATTGCATCTGATGACCACACAAAAATGCTAGAGCACCACATGGAACACTTTTTGAGATGTAAAATACAAACAATTTCTGTAAATATATTTTACTTGCTCATGTAATAATCATTATTTTACACCTACCTCAAACTTGGCACTGTCCCATGAGGTATTGTAGTGAGTGGGCCGCTTGATGTGACCGAACTGGATGTCATAAGTAGCATATTCACAGTGGATACTTGTAGGAAACTCAACCTTGAGAAACTTGCGGTTCTCATGCCATGTGACCTACCGAAGACAAAATAATATTGTACAATTATTTAACAAACACAAATCCCAGTGATCAACAATATTTCTTACACACCCATTAGTGAGAACATCATTTGTTATTTTTGATAACACATACTTGTTGACACATATACATGTGTTAATATTTTAAAGACATACAAGACCAGGTCACCAATGCCATACAATCCAATAACAAAAATCCCTGGTCAAATCAATCACTCCGTGACATACAAGATAACCTGACTTGTCTGTGACGCACAAGTTAACTATAAGCACAAGGCCGTAAACAGGTTTTCTTGTAAAAGTCATTTAAATTTATTTTAAAATCGGGCTTTTTCAAGATATGTAAAAAATAGAATATAACATTAATTTCCAAAGATACCATTTATCTTACAACTCATTGTTTTAAAATGTATCCAAACTGCTTTTGCTCAGTAGATATGTTTTAAAACAACTTGTAAGATAAATGGTATCAACATGTAACTTCCACTAATGTAATATTCTCTATTTATAACTAGAATGGCAACCTTTTAGGCATAATTAGGGCCTCCATGAGTCCAAGATATTGGACTCAAGTACTCAAGGGTCAAACTCAACTCAGACCTGAGAACCCAAGTAAGGAATAAAGTAAAGTAGCATTGTGCACCTTAATTAAATAATTGTTAAATATCTCCAGAAAACCTTTAAATAAACAAATTCTACTGACTAAACAATTCTTGTTGACTCTTTTGGTAACCCTCAGCCAGACACATAGGTTTTTGTCTTATAAAATATTTTTAGTTTACAATCTCTAACCTCTCTTAATCTCTATCCTGTATTGATCTTTATGGTTAATAATGTACCTGTGTAACAAACTTCACATATGGACATCCAGCCTCCAGGACTATCAGTTGCTTCAGGTGACTCTGTTTACTGATGGTCAGTGAAAACTGGAAAAACAATAGTTTATGAAAATCTCTTTCAAAAAATTAATTGATATTTAAAACTATTTGCAGTTATTTTAAACTTAAATACCCACTACCACATCATATAAAGCCAAAACATTACCAATGTTACTGAAACTTTAAACGAGTGTCAGTGTATGAAACATGATTTTACTTAATAAAAACGTTTTACCTCATGTTACACTACATGTATCTTTCCCATCTTCACAAAGAAGGAAGAAAGCCACTAACCTTTAAGACCAGTAGGTGCTGGGTTTGCATCCCAGTACCAGCTCTAATCCAAAGATAGATTTAATAGATTAATTGGGGTGGGGATAATTAAGGCCTCTGCATGACCTTTTTCTCGCTAACTCATCAACCTTTGTTGTGAACAGATTGCAAAGACAGCTGAGGTGTGCAATAAGCTAAAATTAACAGATGTGAACATGTAAAAGCTTAACAGTAATTATTGGCACTATGTTAGAGAAGCCATAATGACATATCCTAGGTAAAAAAACAACAACACCAGAATTGTTAGATTAATATACCTCCACAGATGCTTTCAAGGGACCTTTGTCTAGAATGGTAGCCTTCCCAAGAACACTGTTTATTGGTTTCCTGAAAATAAATGTTAGTGCCAACTACAGTTACATACAAAATAACCTGAAATTTTTAATACATTGTGCACAAAGGAAGAAATGTTTTAATTTCATGACAAAATGTTAATCGTATAAGCATTAGTGCAAACAACCATGACTGGTATATCAAAGACCGTGGTATGTGCTATCCTGTCTGTGGGATGGTGCATATAAAAGATCCCTTGCTGCTAATCGGAAAGAGTAGCCCATGAAGTGGGGACAGTCGTTTTCCACTCTCAATATCTGTGTGGTCTTTAACCATATGTCTGACGCCATATAACCGTAAGTAAAATGTGTTGAGTGCATCATTAAATAAAACATTTCTTTCTTTCTTTTTAGTGCAAACAACAAAGTTTTAATGAGGTTGGTTCCATGAAGAATTTGTAAAAACACTATGATAAGTCATTTGTCTGACTTACAAATAAAAGAGTTGAGTGAACTAGTTACCTGGTTTCCAGATGGTAGTCCATCACATCCCATGCATCCCAGTACAACGGCACATCATCATAGAGAAGAAACTGGTTGGCTGGGTGAGTACAACTTACAGTATTCCTACAACATGGACATACAATATGTACACATTCTTTCACAGTTGGCTAAACAGTACAAAGTAATATTCAAAAGTATAATTCAGCATGGCATGACAACAGAAAGGGTTATACGTAGAGGTATGCATAACTGTGTGTATATACAGGTAACTGTGTGAGTGTGTGTATGTGAGTGAATGTGCTAATGTGTGTGTATGTGAATATGTGTGTACGTGTGTGTATGTGTGTGTGTGCATGAAATTAAGAACTAATGTAATGCTATTACACTTCCCTTCCTGCTAGCTGTAGAGTAGTGACCCTTCCACACTGATCTATAGTCATAGTCAGATGCTCATTCTTCAGGGTGATCAGACCATTCTGAAACAAACAAAGACACCTCTGTAAGCCATTATTACCAACAGTAAAGAATGAAAAAAACCCCTGAAACATGGGCTGCTTTCATCAATTAGTAGCAAGGAATATTTTAAATGCACTCACATAGACTACTTTTACCAATTACCACCAAGGAGTATTTTAATTGCACTTTATTACAAGACAGAATTTTGTCACGCCAACCAAAAGGGTGAATAATTCATTATTTCTGCCAAAGACAGATCAATCACATAATACAGCATACCTCAAACAAGCACTCTAACCACTGACCTATATGACCCACTTAAAGCTGCCATTCAAGTACCAATATGCTTAGACATTTAAATTAGAAATAAATCAACACACATACATGTACATGTAGGCAGGGTACACGGAATATCAAACCATTTTAAGTGACTGCCAGTTCCAAAACTCTTACCAAGGTTGACCATGGTAACTTATATGACATCACACCTAGTAAATTAATGCAAACCATTGACCAAAAGAACACACCAATACATTATAAATTAAGAGTCAATTCACTATTCTTCACTTTAGTTAACAGGGTTCTTACACCAGAAAACATAAAATTCAAGGACATTTCCAGGACAATTTTGTTTCAAGTCTATGAAATGTTTTTATGACAAACTGTTGTCTGAATTTAGACAGGTTATGAGGTCAACAATGTAAAGATGCTAAAAAAATAATCCACTAAATTTTTGTCCTGAATTACCAGGACATAATACAATTTAATGCTTTTTCTAGGGCATTCTAGGCATGGATTTTAAAATCACCAAATTCATGGACATTCCAGGATTTCCAGGACCCATGAGAACCCTGTAGACGTACCTGATTCACAGATGCTTCAGCAGATCCAGGAACCACCAATGGAACAAGGGAAACCATTCCACAACTCGGTGCTTTGACAAAAGCTGTTACAGAGACAAATATTTTATTTAATTTGATTTAAGTTTGAAAATTACTTGTATTTTAACTTTCAATAACATTTGCAAAATTCTGGCACTACACTTTGAGCAATAGTAATTCAACAACTACAAAATTAGAAACAACACCTTATACATTATTAAACTAAGCATATTTATATTATTAATTTCATTTTTTTCACAAGCATGTATAAATAGTCAGGCAGTACACTAACACTAAATTGCACTCCATCACACCACACTGAACAGAAGTAAATTACATCACACCACTACACACATTACAAATACAGTAAAAGTAATGTTTATTTTGTGTGAAAACACTACAGGTTACTAGATATCAAACATTTCATCATGTCACACGTAGTCTTCAAAAACAAAAACTACATTTTTCCATTAGCAGCAAGGAATCATTTGTATACACTTTCCCAGACAGGACAACACATACCATGACCTTGGAATAGAATACAATACAAATATAATAATCACTTGTAGATTAATGATCTCACCTAAAGTATTGCCATGGCTGTCTGTTTGAACTCTATCATCAGGTTTCTTCTGTTCACTAGTCTTCTCATCACCAGCTCTCTGAATTATCACGACCTCTGACCTCTCCCAGCACAGAGAATTGACAACCACTGGAGTGGAGGGTTCGCTTTCCTGAACAGAAAGGATAGAAACATTTGTTTAATTACATCACATCACATTTTAAACAATAGCTATTTCTTGTCTAATGTTTGGATATATCAACAGTTGGTTGATAAAGAAGTGTGGAATTTCATATAATTATACTATATTAGGCCTATGTTATAATAATGCTCTATTCAAGATCTGAAAACACAATCAACTTCATACTATTGTATTGTTCAGCACACAATACTGTATGACCATATATTTCAAATTAATTATACTATTGTAAATGTATATATAACAAATTAAATTACAGTATTTACGTACATGCAACAGTAAACTTTCAGTGATGAAAATGTATAGAAAAAAATCACTTTAAATACTGAGAAATAAGACTGACTACTGTAACAACTGTGTACATGCAACAACTAATAAAGTAGAAACTAAAGAAGTTTGAGGATGATAGTAACTTTATAAAAAAAGGAATGTTTCTTTTACATTTTTATAACGGAAACATGTTTTACGAGGAAAAGGATTATTTGTAGGAACATGTTAATATATGTATCATGCAGTACTATACTAAGTTTTATTGTTAAAATCCAATTACAAATTGATTCTGAACAAATTAACATAAATTCAAACTGAAGTCTGTTTAAGTATAAATAATTTTTGGTGGTGATATTCATTATTATGAAATGAGAAAATAAAAGGATTAATAAACATGCAAATAGATTTATTCACCAGCAAATTAAAGACCAACACCAGACAGGCTACAGATATACAACTGACAAGCTAAATGGAAGTCATGCTTATTTATATATGACAAAACTCAGTTAAGTTAAAATGATGCAACTACATGTAGTTCACAGGAATAATTTAACTGACTGAACAAGATAGAATAGAGTATGATTTAATTAACTGAAATCAATGTCTATCCGTTTGATTTGCCAAAAGTCAGTAGTCTATAAATATGATTTATGACTGAATAAAACTTGATTGCAGGTATGTAAATATAAATAATTATAAAATCATCACTTTTCTTACTTTTGCCAGTACATTTGCCACAGCACAGGCAAAAAGATTGGCTCCTGACTGTCGAATGTCTGAAGCAACAGAAGTCACATTATGTTACATTATTCAATAGGAGATAATAAAAAATATAGACAAAAAACATAATGAGTATGGCTGATTAACATTATTATTAATCGTATTTAGACTGATAGAGAGCTAGTTCATAATTAAATGTAACTGAAGTCAAACTGTTATTATTTTGAAAATGTGTTTAAAATGACAGTTATACATGTACAAGGATAGCTGTCAAGTGATTTTATGTTTTATTCACACGAAAAAAATCAGAATATAAATGTCCCCATTGATTACAAGTGTATTTTTATCTAACGACAAATGAGAATTGCATTCATTAGATACAATACACTAGTATCATTTTACCTAACATGTTTTTATTAATCTGTAACTGAAATTTCAAATCAACGTAATTTCCAGTTTTAAAATGTTTAACTCTTCTCCCATAAAATACAAATCCCTTGGTTTTCTTTTACTTATTAATGACTTGAAATACAAAAGGCTGAACTACTAATTTAAAAATATATATTTATGGTTATGTAGCAAATCTAATTTTTATTAATCAAAATATTGATTTTTGATATGAGGAATGTAGTTAGTTAAATAAAATTCTTCCCAAGACAAAACAAAAGCACTGAAAATAGAAACATGTATGTTTACCTTCATAATACCTGTGAGCATCTTCATAAACCTGTAAACAAGACAGATGTTATTTTAAAACTGATAATTCCAAAACTATAGGTTTGTTGTAATGCAGTCAGCTGTGTTAATAATATTCTAATCAGTTATTTGTTACATGTTTTGTTATTTTAAAAACAAAATCTTAAAAAAGGACCAATGATGAAGAAATTATGGTTGAATAAACCAAAACGTGAGTTAGCACTGGGCTCACTGGCCAATACCAAAAAATACAGAAGAAAATTTGTATGGAGACCAGGAATCCCTCCGTGTCACTGTGAGATTCATCTTGGCAACAAACATCTCCCTGTGATATGATTACAAGAAGGAACGGAAAGAAGAAGATCTATAAACAATGGCATAATTAAAACTTCTTTTACTTCCGAACTAATGACTGTTATATGAGGTGGTCATTATAGAAAGTGTAAAATGTTTTTTACAGATGGCTGTGAGAGACAGATATAAAATAAAATAAAGTTGGGAAAAAATCCTGAGAACTCTGCTGGGTCTTTAAAATTAGGGCACTGACGTAAACGTGTCAGCAAACATTACAGAGGATGAAATGGTTTATTTAACGATGCACTCAACACATTTTGTTTATGGTTATATGTCATCGAACATATGGTTATGGACCAATCAGATATTGAGAGGAAACCCACTGCCACCACATTATGTGCTACTTTTTTCGATTAGCAGTTAGGGATCTTTTATATGCACCATTCCATATACAGGATAGCACATACCACAGGCTTTGATGTACCAGTCATAGTGTACTGGCTGGAGCAAGAAAGCAAAGAATAAAGCAGGTGGAACTATTTTCTGCATAACTCACAATTTCAATTGATGATCCTGGCAGCACATCATGAAACTGATTGAGGAGAAGAAGTTTCCAGAGGCGCTGTAGCTCAGCCTGGGGGTATTTGTAACCACTACCACCTGTTAAACTTCCAACTGTTGCTATGGTAGCAAAGAGTTCAGTGTTTCTTAGCAAGATTTCACCATATCGGTTTTCTTTTTTCACCTGAAAAGCAATAAAATAGCAAGCAGTAAAGGTGAGGTACATGATACGCCCGTCAGCAGTTTAATGGAAAACCATAGATATTAATGAATATGTTACAGGTATAATTCAATTCTAATTACGTGAAATGTTTGCAATAGGATGGATGATAACAGTGACTTAGTAACTGTATGTGACACACCACCATCTCATGTTCTTCCAATATGTGAGGTATGATGGTCCTGTATGCACCTATATGCACGATATCATCCGGAAAAGGATTTGCTGTTATGTGCAGTAGACTGTGAAAAGTAGGTCACAATGACCTAGTAATAGTATGTGACACACCACCATCCCAAGTTGTTCCTACATGTATGGTTTGATGGTCCTTTATGAATCTGTATGCAAGATATGGTCCAGACAAGAAGTTAACAGATGGACATATAGAAATAAAGAAAAGTTTTATTTAACGACACACTCAACACATTTTATTAACGGTTATATGGCTTCAGACATATGGTTAAGGACCACACAGATTTTGAGAGGAAACCCGCTGTCGCCACTTCATGGGCTACTCTTATGTCGATTAACAGCAAGGGATCTTTTATTTGCGCTTCCCACAGGCAGGATAGCACAAACCATGGCCTTTGTTGAATCAGCTATGGATCACTGGTCGGTGCAAGTGGTTTACACCTACCTATTGAGGGTTTGGAGTCGGTATATGGATTAAAAATCCCATCCCTCGACTGGGTACTGAACCCAGTACCTATACCAGCATGTAGACCGATGGCCTAACCATGATGCCAAAGAGGCCAGTGGATGGACACATGGACGAACAGACAGAGGGACAGACAACACCATAACATAATATGACCCATCCTAGATGGGCGTATAATAAAAATCCCAACATAAGTCAACTTTAATACCATAATTAAAAACAGATCTTAGAGTAATTAGCAGGATACCTGAAAGATGACCATTAAAGGCACAGACCCTAGTTTCAACACATTTGGATAAATGAATGAATGAATGAATGTTTAATGACACCCCAGCATGAAAAATACATTGGCTATTGGGTGTCAAACTATGATAACATTAATGTTAATGTTAATTAATGTTACAAGATAGTGAAACTAGAGTCTGTGATGTTGAAATGGTGAGATACAATTAAAAAAAAGAGACTAACACTGTTACATCTCGGATGCACATACATTTAAAAAAAAAAAAAAATGAATTTTATGGTATTAGAAATACCAGGATGACAAGAAAAGCTTTGCTAGTACGGAAATGGAAAATCTAAACAATAAATTATAAGTAATGTTTGATTTCAGTGATGATAAATGGCTTTAATAGTGAAAAATGTGTTAAAAAAACCAGGGTCTGTCCCTTTAAGAATATTATAATTAGTGGCTGCATAAACACAATATTGATAAGAACACTTTTATATTTTAATAATAGCATAATTTATGAAACTTTATTGCAATGATTTCATAGGGTAATTAGAAAAGGAAAGCAGTTATTGTTTAATAACATCTCCGCACATATCTAACTATGGTTGTCAACCCTACAACCCATTGCATATGAGGCTCTACCACTTAGCTACATACAGCTGCAATTCTATATGTCCCGGATCAGGCTTCTGGTTATCCAGACATGCTCGAAACCTTAGTGATATAGTAGTATGTTAAAATATATAACGCCCACACTCGCAATTCTATAACCATGTCATGAATTTGTCATTTCTTTTATGATCATCTGGGTATGAAAAAAATTAAATCATACACAAACTTATGTGAGAACAGCTTTGCCGATTCACAGTTTGCGGGTGATTTTTTAAATTCATACACTGATGAACTTAAAAGAAATAACAAACAATCCGTAATTAAATGGCTTTCCAGTTCTTATTAAATATTTGACGTGAACCGCCATTCTGTTCGCGTGTCGGTTATGCAAAATTAAATTTATGCGAACCGCAAACTGGTTACGTCATGACTTGTAAACGTTCAAAAATTAAAACTTGCAAACTTCACGATTACAGGACATTTATTCACGAAGACACACTACTAGTATTTCGACAAATTTTTTAGGCTGAATTTTAGATACTTGATGCGCAGCAAATCAGTAAACAACGTTATATTTTAACAGTTGTAATTTATAAAGTAAATGTTCAGTATAGAATCGAGCCAAATGTTTTAAAGAAATGTGCTCAGACCACTGGGGGTGGCTAAATTATCTGTCGCTATTTTATCTCTAAAGGCATATATGTAGACATAATATTGGATTGTCTATATTTTTACATATGTTAAAAACAGTTTAACGTAAACAGGAATACTAACATCCCAAAATGAGCTTTAAAGAACAAACATTTGGAACGTACTGTAGTATAGAAGTACCAATGATAAAGTGAAAGTAACGCAACCAGCACAAAACGAAAAAAAATGAATACATGTACCTTGAAACAATTATGTATCTATTTCAAAGGCGAAAAAATGCCTCCAAAAAGGTTCAGAATGTATCTACATCGGTTCGGAGTTTCAAAATGTTCACAGGGGGAGACCTCCCGGCTTCAGTACTGGGACTGATGTTCAGTTCTTTCATAATATTGTTAACTTTTGCAAGCATTAAAGACATATTGTTTTGGTAAAATGTTTCTTTTGTATTTGTTTTAACTGTATGTTTGAGCTAAAAACTATGTATTTAAAATATAATTTCAATGTAATTTTGAGGTAACCAATAAAATAACTCATGGGTTAAGCAGATATAATTCATGTAACCGAACAATTGGTTACCTAGGTAAAAACCACGTGAACCGACTTCCGGTTACCTCAGATTTCGAAATATTGTCTCCTGTAATTCTAACTTGCACTATTTGATTTTCTGTCATTTTACTCTACAATCTAGCTGGTGTCTCACCTTGGCCTGGGTGGTGTATGTTCCATTGTGCATCTCCAAATACAGCTCACCATGCCAGGTACACAGACTTCCTGTACTTTCTTTCTCAACCAGGGAGAAAAATTCATCAGGGCTGCTCATTTTCACTCTGTCAATGTACAAGCAAATGATGAAGAATCTCAAAATAATGTTCAATTGCAAATTTGGTACAAGACTTAGTAACATGAAATTTATTTTACAAGGAAAACTGGGTGTCCACTGACATAATTTCTGTGTGTGTGTGTGTGTGTGTACATGTAGCGACGAGCAAGCAAAGGGCCACAACACTAATCGTGTTTCTTGTTTTCAATAAAATAATGACCCCTTTTGAGTGCACCCGAGTTACGGCTTTTTGTATGTGTACTGTATGTACCACAATGGGGAACCAATAATTTTAATAAAGTAGAATAACTAACATTGGTGATCCTGATACTTTAGTATTTTTACACATTTGATAAACTAAGAAATTAGCATTTATAAATGTTGACAATCTATTTTCTACCATAAATCAGGCGAGATTGCCGGTTACAGGTATATATTTTGAAACAGAGTAGGTTTAATAATAATTTAGTAATTATAACTTTATTTGAAACAAGCGTGTTCATTTATGGTAATTAATAAAACATGATGTCGCACTTCTATACAAAGGGATGCAACTCTTTTTAAATTTAACATATAATTGGCTATACGGCGTCATTTAACTTATTTTATTGAAAAGATGTTATATCATAACTATTTACATTA
>JAECMU010089434.1:0-10735 GCA_016106625.1 Dracogyra subfuscus
TGTTCCCCACTGGGCTATGTCGTGTTCTCCACTGGGCTAAGTCATGTTCCCTACTGGGCTATGTCGTGTTCCCCACTGGGCTATGTCGTGTTCCCTACTGCTACCAATGCATAAAACCACTGTACAATTAAGTACGTGTATTTCGGGATCCTTTTTGGGGTGTTTTTTTTTAAAGATTCCGCCAGAAATGTAAAATGATGTAATACAGATAAGTTGGGATTGTCTCATAATCTACCACTTCTAATACAAAATCTGCAATTCACCGAAGCATAGAATTGTGCTAAATTCGCAACCTATGTATACACACACACACACGTCCGTAGGAAGGTGCCAAAAAGTGCGGGCTCAAACACACATATAAATATATGTATAACTATATAAAAACCATTGCTGGTGCACATGTCCTCCTTGCCACCCAACTTACTACACCAGTGCATGCACACATGCATAAACTCACGCATGCATGCACGCACAGATGCACGCACACACACACACAATATGAATAGTTAGTGATGTATATCAACACCCGCTACAATATAGAAACCACTACAAAGACATGGCAACAGTCTAAACAATACATAAAAATGTGTCTAGAACTAATGACTGCCAATGTCTATATAATATATAAACAGAAACTCACGAAGACATATTTGTAATGGTATATCTAAATAATTACATCATGCCATTTTGCACTGCAGACACTGTATAAACATTGAAGCTGTTTGAAAAGTGACATCATATTAAAATAGAAATTACCTTGCAAGTTTTGGTGTGAAAATCCCAGCAGTGCACATACAACATTAATAATGCCGGTAAATACGTTAATCCGACCAATCAGCACGAAGATAACAACCATAACCAGGAACAAATGTTTGCAATTATGTTCACTCCATTTTGTAGATCAGTTACACCATAGGTGTTTCCAATTAGCAGCCTCTGTAGGGACTCATTGTGCGGTGTGTTCATCACTATCATGTGTCCAGTTACATCATCACTAGTTACAAGTCCAGTATTAAACCAAGGTTATAGTTTAATACAGTCAAATCATTTCCTATTGAAAACATTATAATCATTGACATAACAGAGAAAAGACAAATGGAGGGTGGGATAGAAAAAAAAGAAGAAAAAGACAGAGATGGAGAAGCTGTGAGGCTCAACCCCCTATTTTTCTTTTGCCAATTTTTTGGGTAAAGATTTTCTCCTTTTTTCCCCTGCTAAAATTGTTTATCAATGAGCCTCAACCCCCACCCCTTTTGAAGATCAGTCCTACAGTGCCTGATAGTGAAAGAAGCAGAGACAGAAGAGTTTTTTTATTTTGTTTTGTTTTGTTTAACAACGCACTCAACACATTTTAAGTACGGTTATATTGGCGTCGGACATATGGTTATGTCGAGAAAAAACCCCAGTGGTTAGCTGACGGGGATCGATCCTAGACCGACCGCGCATCAGGCGGGCACTGTACCACTGGGCTATGCTGCCCGCTAGGACAGAAGAGGGACAGATAGATAGATAGATAAATAGATATAGATACAGACAGACAGATATAACTAGATGGATGGATGGACAAAGAGAGAGAGAGAGAGAGAGAGAGAGAGAGAGAGAGAGAGAGAGAGAGAGAGAGAGAGAGAGAGAGAGAGAGAGAGAGAGAGAGAGAGAGAGAGAGAGAGGAAGGAAAGAAGGAAGGAAAGAAATGTTTTATTTAACAACATACTCAACACATTTTATTTATGGTTATATGGCGTCGGACACATGGTTAAGGACCACATAGATATTGAGAGGAAACCTGCTGTCGCCACTTCATGGACTACTCTTTTCGATTAACAGCAAGGGCTCTTTTGTATGCACCATCCCACAGACAGGATAACTCATACCATGGCATTTCATATACCAGTCGTGGTGTACTGGCTAGAGCGAGAAATAGACCAATGGGCCCACCGACAGGGATCGATCCCAGACCGGACCTTGCATCAAGCAAATGCTTTACCACTCGGCTACTTCCTGCCCTGAGATAGAGAGAGACAAAAGGGGGGAGAAATAGAAAGAGAGACCGAAGAGACAGAGTTGGAAAGTGAATACAGACAAATGGACCGAGGGACACAGTGTCAATAACATTTTAAATATATCCTCTACTTTGTGTTTTGTAGTATTCAGTCTATACTATACTACACTATACTACAGTGTTTGAAATAATAATTTTTATCTATTTTGTATAAACCGCAATTAGCCTACATTTGCTATTCTGAACCGGGTACTGCCTAATCTATTGTTAGTAGCAATTAGATGCACCAATTATTATTTGTCGTGGTGGTGGGTGGTAGTGGTAGTAGTAGTAGTAGCAGTAGTAGTAGTAGTAGTAGTAGTAGTAGTAGTAGTCATCGTCAGGGGTGGAGAGGCACTTCCCCTCCCCAGGATGAAAATGTAAGATTTTTTTCTACTCTATTTAAATAAAGGTAACAATATAGCTTGTGTCCCCCACCTCCACCCCCCCCCCAAGGTTGTATCCCCTCTCCAGATATCGTGAGACTTAGCAAAATTACTGGTTTTAAGGGTTTGTAATGTTTTGTATTGCGATACTTACTTGTCTGAACTTTATTGTTAATGAAAATATTCACAAACTGTGAAGAAAAACCTCACAAATGAACAACAAGCGAACAACAATAAATCGGATGTTGATTGCACGAACCGTGCACGAGAAATCAAACCGAACCAAAATGATAACGGTCACGTGGTATACCAATGGCTGTGACACTGAAATGGGAATATCCCTTCTAAAAATAGATTCGACTTTATCTTCTCAACGTTTTTTTCTCAAAGGCATGTACTTTTTTAAGAAAGAAAAAAAAGAGAAGAATTTTGTGGTATTACAAACACAAGGATTACCAGGATTACCAAAAAACACTTCAGGTGAAATGTATATTCTAAATAATAAACGGTAAGTAAAGTGCAATTTTACTTTGGTTTATTAGCGAAAAACAACGGCATAATGGTTAACAACTATCCGTTACTACAGCGTGTCCTTTTAAGACACCAATTAACATAAACTGTTAATAAAATGAACATCTACAATTTCCCCCCTTTTCTGTTAACTGCCTACTGAATGCAGTGAAATTCCAGAAACCCCAAGAAACCAAAATAAAATAGAATTGACACTACACAGAATTCCATAAAGTAAAACACCATAATAATAATAACAGTTTAAAATAAATAAATAAATAAAAGACTATATAAAACTCAAAAATACAAAACAAAAGACAACAAATGAAAAACAAAATTAAAAGAAATAAAACAAAATACTGTCAAAAATCAAGAAAAAAATCAAATTGCACTGAACTCTGGGAAAATATCATAGAGCAAAACAGCAAACTGATAAAAAAAAACCAAAATAACACACACAAAAATCACACTGGCTAAAACGTGAGAACAAATATCATGAAGTAAAACAGCAAACTGAAAACAACCCCCAAAACGAAAAAGAAAAACCAGACTACACAGAACTTTGGGGAAAAAAATCATAAAGCAAAAAACCCAACTGAAAGAAAAAGAACCCCTGAAAAAAGTAAAATCACATTACACAGAACTTGTGGGGAAAATATCATATAGCAAAACAGCAAACTAAAACAAAAACAAAAAAAACAGAACACCGAAAAAAGTAAAATCACATTACACAGAATTTGGGAGGAAAATATCATAAAGCAAAACAGCAAACGGTCCAGTTGCTTGATGCAAGCCATGACGGATCATAAAGCGCCTATTCCTGCGTACACAGGATTTATCTGATGGAAAACATGCACGCTGACAGCCAAAAAGCGTCTGGCTGGCGACAGGCAGTCGCCTCCACTCCTGGATGTTATCTGCAGCTGTTGGGCTGCCACCTGTCCGGCCCACATCTGGAAACCGTTTCTGATGCCAGACACACTGGTACCAGGGAGGAATGCAGCAATCACATAACACACATGTTCAAATGGCTGCAACATGTGCTTATATGCCCTTGCCTAGGAGAGTGGTGTAGAAACTCTCTCCACATGGATGAGGGTTGGTGGGGGATCGAGTTGTGAGAGGGGTGGGTCGGTCAGTAAAAGATGGGTGCAGCTCCAGTTCAAACTATATGCCAGATTATAAGTTCATTTTAAAACACCTAATTAGTCCAAACTGGAGGTCCCTAGATGGATTGTGCATCAATTGAGCACTTTACCACGGAGCAATGCCCCCCCGCCCATAATTCCCACTAGATGTCACATATATAAGACCTTGTATGATCACATCTATAAGACCTTGTAAGATCACATCTATAAGACCTTGTAAGATCACATCTATAAGACCTTGTAAGATCACATCTATAAGACCTTGTAAGATCACATCTATAAGACCTTGTAAGATCACATATATAAGACCTTGTAAGATCACATCTATAAGACCTTGTAAGATCACATATATAAGACCTTGTAAGATCACATCTATAAGACCGTGTAAGATCACATCTATAAGACCTTGTAAGATCACATATATAAGACCTTTTAAGATCACATCTATAAGGACTTGTAAGATCACATCTATAAGACCTAGTAAGATCACATCTATAAGACCTTGTAAGATCACATCTATAAGACCTTGTAAGATCACATCTATAAGACCTTGTAAGATCACATCTATAAGACCTTGTAAGATCACATATATAAGACCTAGTAAGATCACATCTATAAGACCTTGTATGATCGCATATATAATACCTTGTAAGATCACATCTATAAGGATTTGTAAGATCACATATATAAGACCTTGTAAGATCACATCTATAAGACCTAGTAAGATCACATCTATAAGACCTAGTAAGATCACATCTATAAGACCTTATACTACTACTACCAATAAAATGTTACAGAATCTTTTATATATCCTTTTCCAGACAGGACAGTAGCTTTTGATGTACCATTTGTGGAGCACTTGTTGGCAGAGGACAAAAACCCTGAGTCAGTAGAGAGTGACTGATCCTACAACACATCACACCTCAGGCAAACACTCTACTCACATAAAAACGTAAATATTTTCTAACTTTTTCTCATTTTTTTCATTTTCTTTTTAAAAGTATCTTTCTTCTCAGAAACACAAAATTATATACATGTATTTATAAAAGTTGAATACACAAATGCCAAGAATTTACCACCTAATTCCTTTTTTCTCTTTTTATTTTAAACTCTTTCTGCTCAGAAAAACAAAAACAATACATTTATAAAAGTTGTCTGCATTTGTTAGCCCAGCTGAAAAATCAATTGTCTTGCATTGTACAACAAGGGAAAACAAGCTGCATTAAATAAAGGCATTTTTCTTAAAGAATTATTTAATTTGGCACCAGGTGTGTGTTAGAGATTTCATTATCCAAATGAGGGAAGGAGCGCAGAAAGCCGATGATTTGACGGGCTAATCAAAGACGAGCTGCAATCCAGCATCAGTGAGAAATTGACGGGAAGTTAGCGGACAAAGTTGTGTGTATGTCTTACAGTTATTGTCGTTAACGAAGCGTCTCTCACACCACTTGTTATAGTCCTGTCTAGATGTTACTCACGGTGGATAGTCAGACATTTTGATTTTCTCCTCGATTATCCTGGGTGGTAACTGTAAGGTATTATTAATTGTATTTGTCAGACAGACAGTTAAATGCAAACAGGACATAGCCCAGTGATAAAGCGCTTGCTTGACGTGCAGTCAGTCTAGGTTCAATCCCTGTGGGTCATGTCATTAGGCTATTTCTTGTTCCAGCCAGTGCACCACAGCTGGTGTATTAAAGGTCAAGGTATGTGCTATCTTGTCTGTTGGATGGTACATATAAACGATCCCTTGCTAGTCATGAAAAATTGTAGTGAATTTCCTCTATCAGATTATATGTCAAAATTACCAAATGTATGACATCCAATAACCGATGATTAATAAATCAATTTGCTCTCATGATGTCATTAAACAAAACAAACTTTTAACTTGGATATCTCAATCATGGTACACACTACACAGGCTGAAAACAGAATTAGCCCAATGGGCTCACAGATGGGGATCAATCCTAGACAGACAGACTGCACATCAGGTGAGTGCTTTATCACCAGGTAAAATCCCGCCCAAATAGAAACACAGAGACAACTTGACTGAAACAGTGTATTTAATGACACCAGTATTCTCATACCAGATATATGAACATAAATTAAAGGGACATTCCTGAGTTTGCTGCATTGCAAGATGTTTCCGATTAATAAAATATTTCTACCATTAAACTTACATATTAAATATATTTTCTTGTTTAGAATATCAGTTTCTGAATATTCAATGTGCTTCTGATAATCTTAATATTTGTAAGAAGCCCAAACTGGATTTTGTCTTTAAATAATTTCATATGTATGAAAAAATATTTGTTATGAAATAACATGAAAATTAACCTTGTGCAAATATTAGAACGATCAGAAACACGTTTAATATATAGTCACTAATATGCTAAACAGGAAAATATATTTAATATGTAAGTTTAATCGTATAAATATTTTATTAATTGATAACATCTTAAAACATTGCAGCAAACTCAGGAATGTCCCTTTAAAACTCAACATAGCCAGCCAGCCAGCCAGCCAGTCTCAAATAGCCAGCCAGCCACCCACAGACAGCCAGCTAGACAGGCAGGCACAGATACCTACAGACAGACAGACAGACAGACAGACAGACAGACATACCGACAGTTAATAGACAGACTGCGAGACACAAGACAGTATATAATCGAAAACACCACCAGTATTCCACCACAAGATCAATCTGTTTATGACAAATAATCCCAGTGCGGAAGACATTGTAGCAGGTGCAGATTAAATATGAAGTGATTGTTCGAACATCGTAAAACAGTTCACTGGGAGAGACCCAATCAAGATGGTGGTGGCAGCTGGTGCCCGTGACTCGTTAGAAATCTGATTGGAAGTTTTTCTTCACCAGCTGATAACTGAACTAATTAAGCTGTTAATAATCATTATAATTAAGTAATCAAACAGACTATGTTTGGGAAGGGAGATCCATATTTAGCATCTGCTTCAATGGAAGCAAGCATTAATGGAATAGCTAATTGGTAAATCATGGAACTGATATATCAAATACGAAATTTATTATATTTGGAGGGCAGGTGGGGAAATAGACAAAAAACAAAACAAACATTTGTACACAGTGCTAAAAAAATACACGGTTACAGTGACCTGGTGTGTATTATCCAGTCATTGCCAGTCATTTAGAACAGAGTATCCAGATTAACTATTTTAGTCACCAACAGGCAAAAATTTATGTCAGTTATTAAAGTATTATGCTATATTATTACACTCAGCAGTGGGGTATTATTCCAACACACAGACAGACAGACAGAGACAGAGACAGAGACAGAGAGAGAGAGAGAGAGAGAGAGAGAGAGAGAGAGAGAGAGAGAGAGAGAGAGAGAGAGATGGAGAGACAGACAGACAGAAAGACAGAGAGAGTGGGAGGTAGGGAGGGAGGGAGGGAGAGAGAGTGGGAGAGAGGGAGGGTGGGAAAGAGAGAGAGACAGAGAGACAGATAGAGAGACACAGACAGAGACAGAGAGAGAGACATAGAGAGACAGAAAGAGGGTGGAGGAAAGGAGGGTTGGAATGATAAGCAAGAAAATCACAGTGAAGAAAATTGAATAAATGAACCCACTCAACACTTATGAACATGTGATGATTAAGACAGGAACAAGTTAACCTTAAGTTGAACACCAAATAGTCATAGTTTATTGAGAAGAAGAAGTTTAGTGTTTAACAACACCACTAGAGCACATTGATTTATTAATCATCAGCTATTGGATGTTAAACATTTGGTAATTTTGACGAAGTCTAAGAAGAAACATGCTTGCTTCATTGCTCCATTAGTAGCTAGGTATCTTTTATATGCACCATCCCACAAACCACATAGCACATACCATAGCCTTTGATATACCAGTCATGGTGTAATGGCTAGAATGAGAAATAGCTCAATGGGCCCACAGATGGGAGTCGATCCTTGACCAACCGTGCATTAAGTGAATACTTTACCACTGGGCTACGTACGTCCCACCCAATGTGCTGAGACGTCCCACCCAATGTGCTGAGACGTCCCACCCAATGTGCTGAGACGTCCCACCCAATGTGCTGAGACGTCCCACCCAATGTGCTGAGACGTCCCACCCAATGTGCTGAGACGTCCCAACCCATGTGCTGAGATGTCCCACCCAATGTGTTGAGATGTTAAAGATAACAGTAAGTAAACTAAACTGTGTTGTATTTTATCCCTTTCAAAAATATTTTAAACAATTATTAAAATAAACTTATTTCAAAGCTTTAAGCAGAGAATTACCAGTTAGAAATAGATAGTTTTAAAAAATTAATTAAAAAACCCCGCAAAAAACCCAACACCTATAAACAACATAACAAACAATTAAAACCTACTTTTTCAAAAATAATAACCAAAACACAGATTCTTACCCAACATTCCAGCAATGAACCACCATGCTCCAAGTTAATCAAACGACCGTAAATGTGTTATCTGGCAATACACTGTTGACACGCCAACGAACCACTGTGTCAAAACGTTTAACACCGATCTCGCCCAATATCCGACAATACCGTGCTTAAAAATGCACCAATATATACAGCATTAGTCGCAGCATCCACGTAAAGACCGTAAACAGTTTTAAGTGATCCCAAACTCCTCAGACTAGTCTTCAAAGCAGAGTAGGGCCAAAACTATCAAGAACCATTGATTTTTCGAGTTTAGCCCTTGTAGCCACCACAAGTGACATCAACCTCCCTGGGGCAGCTCTCTCAGACAATCGAAAATGCAATAAAATCATTGGCGCACATATCCGTCAATATTCATCAATTTCTAGCAGACAACTCGATTTGGGTGAGAACAAATGCAGGCATAACATAATATTATTATGGGTTGTTTTATTCTTTTTCATTTATTCTTTTTTTTTTTTTCTTCTTTATTGAAGAATTATCTTGTATTTATATATTTATTTATGTGTTTTTGTTCAGAAAATTTAGGCACTTATTTGTTAATATTCTTCAATTTCTAGCAGACAACTCAATTTGAGCAAGAACTAATATTATTATCAGTTGTTTTTTACTTTTCATTGTTTATTTTTTCTTTATTGTTTTTTTATTGGTCACTGATGAATTAATTATCTAATATTTATATTTATTTTTCTTTATTTTGTGTTTAAAAGGTATGAAGTTCATGACTGTTATAAGCAGGGATACATTTTGTCTTCAAAATCTTTATTAGTGATATTTCTAGTCAATTGAAAATTTATTAGCAACTACTGTTTAACATTTTAAAATTGTGTAGAAATCTCTGACACTACCATAATGCTCCCTGATAGTGAAGTGGCAGTCACCATAATACTATATTCAATATCAATATTCATATGTATATATTGGTCTATTTATTTATTTCAGGCCAACATATTATGAGTGGTGAAAATAATGAATATTTTTTCTTCTTTAAAAAATGTGTCAAATTCATTAATTTAAGTATTATAAATTGTGGTCAGCAAACTGAGCTTTGAGAGAGCACAATACCAAATAACATTCAACTGGGTCAAAGTTTAAAGTGCACCTAACTTTTAATAGAACATTTAATACTACCAGACCTGCTAGTAGAATGAACAAATTTACTTTTTAGACTTGACATCTATATGTAGTAGGGTTTGTGCTTTAGACCTTAAAATAGAACAAATTTACATGATTCTGATAATTTCAGGTTTGCTTGAACTGTACCTAGAACATACTGGTGAGTGTTCAATGAACTGAAATGAACTGAACACAACTGAATTGAACTAAATTGTTATTAAAAAGTTGGTGTGTTGTACAATAAATTGAAATGAACTGAACTGAACTAAATTCAACTGAATTGAACTGAGCTGTGGTGTTGGTGAGTGAATTTAATAATTGCATTGAACTGAAGTAAACTGAACTGAATTGTATTTTACAATGTTGTCCCCCACCCCCTTTGTCTCTCTCTCTCTCTCTCTCTCTCTCTGCCTCTGTCTCTCTGTTTCTGTGCCTCTCTCCGTCCGTCCGTCCGTCCGTCCGTCCCTCCCTCCCTCCCTCCCTCCCTCTCTGTCTCTCTCTCTCTCTCTATATATAAGCCAATAAAAAAGAGCTAACAACACAAACTATAAGGTGAGAAACAGTAACAACCAAGAGAAAAGACAGCACCACCAGCCTGGAGGGAGGAAAGTAAAACAAATACTTGAGAGGCATCTCAGCAGTGAAACAAGTTGAACACATGTTGGCGGTATGGCGGACGGAGTGTGCTGGTTAACACAACTGGGGAACTGCCGACCCGCAGACTGGCAACATAAACACAGACTCCCCAGCACATGTGCAGCGATTAGAAAAGAAAACAGCACTGGCGCCAGCCTGTCATTAAGTCAGTATGTTCGTCTGGATGCTGAATGATGGAGTATACTAAGTGAAAACACCGCTGCCACGTGCGCAAACTGGTGTGTGTATGATATACTGCAGAACACAGTGTGTGTGAGCCTTACCATCAAATATATACACAGACAAACTAGAAAGAGAGGGGGTGAGAGAGAGAGAAAGACAGAAAGAAAGAGGGGGACAGATAGGGAAAGAGTGGAAGAAATAGAGAGAGAGAGAGAGAGAGAGAGAGAGAGAGAGAGAGAGAGAGAGAGAGAGAGAGAGAGAGAGAGAGAGAGAGA